>JAXCGZ010010067.1:47500-50892 GCA_037179515.1 Halocaridina rubra | reverse complement strand
TATTATTGTTGTTTTCATTATAATTATTATCATTATTATTATAATTATTATTATTATTATTATTATTATTATTACTATTATTATTATTATTATTATTATTGTTATTATTATTATTATTATTATTATTATTATTATTATTATTATTATTATTATTATTATCATTATTATTATTATTATTATTATTATTATTATTATTATTATTATTATTATTATCATCATTATTAAAATGAAATAAAAGGCCATAATAATATATACATACATACATATACATAGCCCTTTTCCTCCTTATAAGGGGTGTGATCTAGTCAAGAAGCACGTATTCACCCCGATTCACACATACCTCAGCTACTACTCTTAGCTTTTTGGGGATACAGGGATGCCACATATCCCACACCACCCTGCTTGGGTAAATCATAAGGTAGACGAGCAAAGATATTCTACAGTGAGATCCAACAGTCGCAGCTGGTTTACCATCATCGCTTCATCACATGGCAACTCCCATCACACCCGTCCATTACAGTTCCATGAGTTAGCAGGTGTGAAAAATCCTTTGGCTTATGTTACCTATATACAATCTTCCTCCACTCATTCCTATCTCTTGCACTCTCTCTTCTTTCCTCCACGGACATTCCACTTGCATCCAATCAATCGCCTCTTCACGCCATCCACCCACCTAAATCTAGGGCTTCCTTTAGGCCTAACTCCAACCATTTCTCCACTCCATACTCTCTCTGCTATTCATTCTTTGCTCATCCGTTCCATGTGTTCAAACCATCTCAACATTCTCTGATCTAACCTATCCAACAGCTTTCTATTAACATCTGTTCTGCGCTTGATCTCCTCATTTCTTACTTTATCTTTTCTGGATAAACAAATCATACTTTTCAAACACCTCATCTCCAATACATGCAACTTGATTTTTTATCCCCTCTTGCATTCCAAATTTCTCTTCTCCACAATGATGTAGGTACAATCACTTCTTTGTGTATCCTTCTCTTTGCATTCAGTCCCAAATACCTATTTCTCGTCACACTTTTCAACCCACCATTTACTTGTTTCATTCACTCTATGGCTTACCTCCACACCCACTCATTTTTTTCTTGATACCTGCCATCCCAGATACTTAAAACTTTGAACATCTCCAAGCAACTCCCCATTCACTCCTATGTTCAATTTTCCAACATTAACACTCCTCGTGCATATCATGGCTTTACTTTTACCAATATTAACTAGCAACTCACTTCTTTCACACACCCTAACAACCTCAGTCAACAACCAATTCAGTTCATTCTCAGTATCAGCAATCAGTGCTCTGTCATCAGCGAATAGCATTTGATTCAATTTCCACAACTTTCCATACTCACAAACTAATTCCAAGCCTCTGTTAGTACCCTTTTATTTACTTCACTTACTACTCCATCTATAATACCTAATGTTGTACTGTTTTTCTGTAGTCCAACATTGTAATGCGAGTTCACTGTTTACTTAACTGTTGGTTTGATAAATACCCATATTACAGCCTGAGTTGTACAAAACTCATAATAAAATACATTGAGACCTATTTAAGTATCATCAGAATGTAGTCGGGGATGAGAAGAGTGTAATAGTAGAAGAATTCCGAAATTTATCATCATGTATCTTGCAAAAATAATGTGTGGCATATATTGACCTTGGTGTATAGTTAGTGTTGAAATTGACTTTATGCTTGGCTGCATTTGGCCATTTTATACTTTAGCCTTATAAGCCTCATCTCTTTTTGAAACTCACCATGGAATTTCCTTCAATTTGGGTCGATTACTGTCCAACTTACTGCTACTAGAATAATCCGGCGACATTACAAAACCTAGATGTAATCCTACAGTTCTCTTACCACACACATTTGCTTTACACATCACCTTCCTCTTCAGAACCCACGCTGTTCTTCCTCAATCAACCTCTGATTACCTTTCCTAATTCTCTCAATTAACCCTCTTTCATATACCTTTCCAACTACACTCAACTAACTAATGCCTTTAAAACTACTACAATCATAATTATTTCCTTTCCCTTTAAAAACTGGAACTACACATGCACTCCTCCAATCAAGTAGGACCCTCCGTTTCCTGGAACATGCATTCAACAGCCTAACTATCCATTCTGCTAATGCCTCCCCACATTTTGAAGGGGCATTATACATGACACATTAATCCCTGGTGCTTTGCCTGCTTCTGTTGCTCTCAATGCCAAACGTACCTCCTCTTTTGTTATATCTGTCATTCTCACCTCCTAACATTGGCATTCTCCATTCGTTTACCTGCTTTCATTACTCTAAATACCAAATACATCTCTTTTGTTTTATTTTTTCTATCGTTCTTATCACCCTACATTGACATTCTAATTCTACTTTCATATCTCACAGTTACAATTTCTGCCTCTTTATCATCTTCCTTATTAAACAGTTCCTAAAAATACTCAACTCATCTCTCTCACCATTATTTTGTCTACTAGCAATTACCATCTGCTCCTTTCACCCTCTCCTTCCTACCACACTCACCTTTCTGCACTCTTTTCTCTCCATCCAAAACATCTTTTTATTCCTTTCAAAATTCTTAGACAAGCTCCTACTCCACCTTACATCTGCTTCTGGCTTTGCCTCCCTCACCTCGCATTTTGCTAATCTCTTCTCTGCACTATGCCTTTCATATACCTCGACATTACCTATCTACCATCATATATCAAATGTCTGCTTCTGCTCAGCACTAATGCACTCACCTCCTCATTACACCATTCACTACCTTTCCATTTACTTCCACCTGTTACTCTCCTTCCACACATTATCTCTGCACACATCATAACTTCCTCCCTGAAACAACTTCATTCTTCTTCCACTCCCTCCTCTACTTTCTATTTCACTACATTCTACACATTCCTCAGACATGCCTTATCCTCACAGTTTCTCTCTTTCTTATTCAGTTCACTTACTTTTAGCACCTCTCTTGATCTCTCGCTTCTTCTCTATCTCCACATTTCTCCCACTCTCACTCTACTTTCCACTAAATTATGATCAGATATCCCACCACTAGCTCCTCTCAGTACACTCACATCCAATACTCTTCTAGTCACCCTCCTGTCCATCACAACATAATCCATTAATGCTCTGTCCACTAATCTTCCATTATCTACTCTGACCCATGCATACCTGTACTCATCCTTCTTTTTAAATACAGTATTAGCAATCAACATCTCTCTCAGTACACATATCTATCATTTTCTCTCCACTCTCATTCCTACCAGGTAATCCAAACTTTCCAATTAGACAATGCACTGGCTCATTCCCTACTCTAGCATTTAAATCTCCCATCAACATCATATTCACATGCATTCCCAAGTCTTCTACACGCTCGTGGAGTTTC
>JAXCGZ010010067.1:32500-42500 GCA_037179515.1 Halocaridina rubra | reverse complement strand
CTTACCCTTTGCTAAATATTTCTCACATAACTGCCTAACTATAAAAATCTGATCTATACAACCTCTACCTCTCCTAAAACCACTCTGCACTTTCGCGATCACATTTTCTATCTAATCCCTAATCCTATTAACCAGTATCCTACCATACACTTTTCCTACCACACTCTACAAACTTATACCCCAAAATTACTGCATTCATACACATCTCCCTTACCTTTGTATAGGGGCACTATACAAGCAATCACCCATTCCACTGGCACCATTGACAACATAAAGCATATATTAAACACTTTCACTAAGCATTCCAATGCAGTCACACCCCTCCTTTCAACATCTCCACTCTCACACCATCCATTCCAGGTGCTTTACCTGCTTTCGCTTCATACAAGGCCCTTTTCACCTCCTCTCTTGTTATCTCTCTCTCATTTTCATCTCCCATTACTGGCAATTCAACACCCCCACTGACACTATAGCTGCCTCTCTATCTTCCTCAACATTCAGCAAGCACTCAAAATATTCTGGCCATCTTTTCCTTGCATCGTTCCCTCTTAACATCTGTCCATTCATATCTTTCACTGTCTCATCCATCCTCGATCCACCCTTCCTTACTCTCTTCACTTCTTTCAAAAAATTATTTTTATTCTCTTCATATGACCTATTAAAATCCTGTCCCAACCTAACATTTGCCAGCCTCTTCTCTTCCTCTACCTTCCGCTTTGTTTCTACATTTTTCTCCCTATATCTTTCAAACTTTTCCTTACTTTTACACTTCAACCATTTCTCAAAAGCCCTCTTTTTCTCTTCCATCTTCATTTTCACCCCTTCATTCCACCACTCGCTACCCCTGCTCATGCCACCTCCAACAAACCTCTTTCCACACACATCACTTGCATGTCCCATAAAACATTCTTTCATCAATCCCCATTCCTCCACTAACTCTTCAACTTCTCTTTCTTTCACCCTGTCATATGCCAATTTCAACCTGTCCTGATATTCCTGTCTCTTCTCTGGCTTTTTCAACTCTTCCACCTTCACCATTTCCCTTCTACATCCCCCAACTCTATTTCCCCATTCTTTTGCTACTACCACTTTTGCTTCAACCAAAAAATTATCAGACATCCCAGCAGCCACACCCCTAAATGCTTGCACAGCTTTCACTCTAACAGTCATGCTCTTTTCTACCAACACATAATCCATCAATTCTCTTTCTTTCTCTCTTCCATATGCCACTCTCATCCATGTATACTTATTTATTAATTTCTTTTTGAAAAAAACTATTACCTACCACCAACTATTGCTCCACACACATATCTAACAATCTCTCGCCACTCTCATTCCCACCTGGTACCCAATACTTTCCTACAACACCTTCTACCTCTTCATCACAACTCTGGCATTCAAGTCACCCAACACAACTACATAGTTCCTTCTGCTCAGACCATCCACACACCTAGTTAACTCATTCCAGAATTAGTATCGCTCTTCCTCACTTCTCTCACATCCTGTCCCATACACACTAACAAAAGCCCAACATTCCCTACCGATCCTAGCCCTCACCCACATCAGCCTAGATGACACTTCTTTCCATTCCATTACCTTATTTACCATCCATTCACTCAGCAATCATGCCACGCCTACTCTCGTTCTCCCCCTTTCAACCCCAGATACCCTACCTATCACATCACCAAATGCCACTTCTCCTTTTCCTTTCATCTTCGTCTCACACAATGCCAATACATCCATCCTCCTCCTACCAAACATATATCCAATCTCACATCTTTTGCTCTCTATCGTACTACAACCACGCACATTTAGACACCCCAAAACTAGAGTCTGGGGAGAAGTTATTCTCTCCTCTACTCCCCTTCTTCTTTGACGTCTCGCAGGAGGTTAATAAAAGGGGGGGATTCCTAGTCCCTTTCTCCCGTCCACTTTTAGTCGCCTCTTACGACACGCAGGGAATACTAATAATAGGAATCATAATAATAATACTAATAATATTAATAATAATAATAATAATAATAATAATAATAATAATAATAATAATAATAATAATAATAATAATAATAATAATAATAATAATAATAATAATAATAATAATAATAATAATAAAAATAATAATAATAAGAATAATAATGATAATAATAATAATAATAATAACGATAATAATAATAATAATAATGATTATAACAACAACAATGTCGTATGGCTTTTATTATTCCATCTCACCGAGCGTCACCACTGACGTATTGGTTTTGTTTATCCCATCTAATGACACCACTGACGTAGGGCTTTTCCTCCTACGTATATAAACTTATAATTATGGTAGCGTGGTTTATTAGGTTATAAATATTAGTACCTGATGGGTACAAGGTAAGAATGGACAAGCAGTAGTTCCTTTACTTATATTTATTCTAGAGTACAACACATCCGACGCCTCAATGCCCCAATGCCCCCACCCTATGACTATCACAATCTATGATCTATTCGTGCCCCTGGCAAGGTTCTAACTAACTGTCCCTGCCCTGGGTGGCTCTTTAAATACCCCCAGGGGCAGGGCGTGGCTTAACATCCAATTCTCCAATGAAATCAGTCAGATCTAGTCCAGCTAATCAGCGCCAGGTTCAAAGTGGAATCCCACCTACTTCCGGGGAGAAGTTATTGGGCATCTCTCCTGGGCGTGTACCTGCGTACGAAACACCTGTTTATATTTCTTGAGGTTTAGGAAATGGCTAACTTCCTGTCCTTTCTTGCCCTTCTCGATGCCTGATCCTAAGTCTCACGGTTCCGGTCATATATTTCCTTGGCACTTTCTACAAACATTGTAATAAAATATCCGTGCCCTCGACCAACCGTTTCCGCTCAAGATCTGTTACAAGTTTCAGATTCTGGCTTCAGCATGGCGGACTGGCTTCAGCATGACGGAAGTCATACGACAACAATAATAATAATAATAATAGTAATAATAATAATAATAATAATAATAATAATAATAATAATAATAATAATAATAATAATAATAATAATAATAATAATAATGATAATAATAATAATAATAATAGTAATAATAATTATAATAATAATAATAATAATAATAATAATAATAATAATAATAATAATAATAATAATAATAATAATAATAATAATTTTAATACATGTACATATACACCAGCCCCATTCCCTCTTGTAAGGGGGTTGGTTGAGCCAAGAAATGCGCATTCACCATGATCCACACATACCTCATTCACTCCTGTCAGGTCCATGGGGATAAAAGGTTGACATGTTTCTCCCCCTTCCACCCTGCTTGGGTTACCCACAAGGAAGGTGGGTAAGAATATTCTACAATGAGGCCCGAGAGCCGCAGCTGCTCTACCCCCACCGCTTCATCACATGGCAACTCCCCTCACACCCATCCATTACAGTTCACTGAGCTAGCAAGTGCGAGAAATCCCTTTGGGCTGCGTCATAAATGTACAATCTTCCTCTACTCATTCCTATCTCTTGCACGCTCTCTCCCCTTTTCCACTGACATTCCACGTGCATTCAGTGTTCTTTTCACACCATCCATCCATTTCATTTTATGTCTCCCTCTTTACCTAATTCCAATCACTTCTGCGCTCCACACTCTCTTCACCATTAGTTCATCATTCATCTTTCCATATGTCCAAACCAACTCAACACTCTCTGATCTAACTATCCGACAGCTTCATTCCAACACCCGTTCTCTGGCTGACATCCTCATTTCTTACTCTATCAATTCTTGATACACCTATCATACCTCTCGAACTCCTCATCGCCCTTACCTTCAACTTGTTCCTTTAATCCTCTCTTGCATTCCAAGTCTCTGCTCTATATAATGGTGTCGGTACAATCACACCTTCATATATCCTTTTCTTTGCATTCACTTCCAAATATCTATTTCTTATTACACTTTTCAACCCACCTAAACATTTACTTGCTTCCTTCACTCTGTGATTTACCTCTACATCCACTCGTCCACTCCTTGATACATGCAGCCCCAGATACTTAAAACTCAACTTCTTCAAGCTACTCCCCATTCACTCCTTGATTCAATTTGACAACATTAACACACCCCGTGCATTTCATGACTTTACTTTTATCAATATTAACACACAAATAAACTCAGTCACCAAGCGATTCAATTAATTCTCAGTATCAGCCACCAGCACAATATCATCCGCAATAGCAACTGGTTCAATTTCCACAACCTTCCATTCTTACCCTCTAGTTCCAAGCCTCTGTTTAATATTCTTACATTTATTTCCCTTACCACTCCATCCATATACACATTAAACAACCATGGCGACATTACACAACCTTGTCGAAGCCTCCCGTTCACCTCAAGCCAATCACTCATACCATTCCTAACTCTCACACACGCCCTACTATTCATGTAAAAACTCTTCACAGCACCCAACAAATTTCAATTATTCCATACAGTCGCAACATCCCCCCAGAGCCCCTCTCTATCTACCCTGTCATACGCTTTCTCTAAATCAATAAAACCCAAAAAGTATCCCTGCCTTTCTTCAAGAACTTATCACACACCTGTCTTACTGCAAACACCTGATCCACACATCCTTTTCCTCTCCTGAACCCACACTGTTCTACCCCAATCAATCTCTCAGAACCTTTCCCAATTCTCTCGATTAACACCCTTCTATATAACTAATCAACTACACTCAAAAAACTAATTCCCCTGAAATTACTACACTCATTCTTATATCCCTTCCCTTTTGTAAAATGGAACTACACACACTCCTCCAATCAACTAGGACTCTCCCTTTACTGACACATATATTCAACAACCTAACCATCCATTCTACTAATGCTTCCCAGCCTTTTGACAAGCACTCAGCATGACACCCATCTATCCATGGTGCTTTGCCTGCTTTTGTTGCTCTCAATGCCAAATGTACCTCCTCTTTTGTTATATATCTATCATTCTCATCTCCTAGCATTGGCATTCTCCATTCGTTTCCCACAGCCTCAATCTCTGTCAATCTATCATCTTCTTCATTTAGCAGGTTTTTACCCATCTCACTTACCTTTATTTCATCCACTAGCAATCACCCATCTGCTCCTTTCACCCTCTCCTCCCTACCATATTCGCCTTTCCTCACTCTTTTCACTTCTTTCCAAAACATCTTTTTGTTCCTTTCAAAATTATCAGAGAAGCATCTGCCCCACCTTACATCCGCTTCTCTCTTTACCTCCCTCACCACGTGCTTCACTAACCTCCTCTTTGCACATTACCTTTCATAAGTCTCTACATTACCTTCCTGCAACCATACCTCATAAGCCTGCATCTTTTTAGCCACTCATTCCACCATTCACTAACTTTCCTATTACTTCCACGAGTTAGTCTCCTTCAGCACACTGGCTCTGCACACTTCATAACTTCCTTCTTGTAACAGCCTCATTCTTCTTCCACTCCCACCTCCACTTTCTCTTTCACTACAATGCACACATTTCTCACACTAGCCTTATACTCACAGTCTTTCTCTTTCTTATACAATTCATTCGCTTCTAGCACCTCTCTCCTTCTCTCGCTTCAACTTTTTTTCTACTTTTCTCCCACTCTCACTCTACTTTCCACTAAATAATGATCAGATATTCCACCACCAGCTCCTTTCAGCACATTCACATCCAATACTCTTCCAATCACCCTCCTGTTCACCACATCACAATCCATTAATGCTCTGTCAACTACTCCTCCATTATCCACTCTGACTCATATATACTTGTGCACATTCTTCTTTTAAAAGACAGTATTAACAATTAACATATCTCTATCTCTCTCTCAATACACATTTCTATCATTTTCTCTCCACTCTCATTTTTACCATGTACTCCATACTTCCTAATTACACCATCCACCGGCTCATTCCCTACTCTAGCATTCAAATCTCCCCTCAATACCATATTCACATTCATTCCATAGTGTTCCACACACACGTTCAATTTCATCCAAAAGTCTTCTCATTCTTCCTCACTTCTCTCATTGCCAGGACCATATGCACTCACATATGCCCAAGCCTCACATCCCAGCCTCATTTTAGCCACTATTATTCGAGACTATGCTTCCTTCCACTCCACCACATACTTATTCATCTCTTCACAAACAAAAAGATCTACTCCCTTTCTTCCTCTCCCCAACTCACCTCCAGATACTCTATCTACCACTCTCCCAAATGTCACCTCACCATTCCCTTTTATTTTAGTTTTGCTCAATGCAAGCACATCTATATTTCTCTCCACAAACATTCTCCCTATCACCTCCCACTTACTTTCATTTACATCACAACCGTGCACAATCAGAGACCCAATTACTAGGGTTCTGGTTGGCTCTTTCCTGCCATAATACCCCCCACATCTCTAGGCTATTCGTAGGAAGTATAAACTACAGAGGAGGGGATTCCCAGTACCCCCTTTCCGCCCCATTTAGTAGACTATATCTACACATAGGGGAACACTGAGGAAGTATTCTTAACCCTCCTCCCAAAAATAATAATGATAATAATAATAATAATAATAATAATAATAATAATAATAATAATAATAATAATAATAATAATAATAATGATAATAAAATAATAATAATAATAATAATAGTAATAATAATAATAATAATAATAATAATAATAATAATAATAATAATAATAATAATAATAATAATAATAATAATAATAATAATAATAATAATAATAATTATAATAATAATAATAATAATAATAATAATAATAATAATAATAATAATAATCTATCTATCTACCTTGGCTGTTTCCCCCTTTAATTGGGAGGTAGCCGACATGAAAAAAAATAAAACAATAAGGGAATTACTTTGCTCTATGGGCAATGCCGAGGGAGCTAGCGACCGTTCAGATTGCACTACTGGAGTGCCACAGCCCATCCTCCCGGCTCTTCCACAACCTGTGTCGCTTCACAACTGCCAGCTCCCCTACTGCTCCTACCACAGGGCAACCTCTGTAAGATGCAGCCCCGTGGTAACAACAGATGCCCATCAGAGCTGCGTCACAATCGCTCACCACTCATTCCTATTCCTAGCATGCTGGCTTGCTTCCCTCACATCCATCCTCCTATCATTCAGGGCTCTCCTTACTCCATCCATCCACCCAAACCTAGGCCTCCCTCTAGCATATCTCCCATCAACTCTCACATTCATCGCCCTTTTCAGCAGTCTTTCATCATCCATCCTTTCCACATGGCCAAACCATCTCAGGACATTCATATCCACTCAGTCTGCAATTTCTTTCCTCACGCCCGTTCTTGCTCTAACCACTTCATTCCTAACCCTATGCAACCGAGATACACCAATCATACTCTTCAGGCATTTCATCTCAAACACATTTAGTTTCCGTCTCTCACTTACTTTCATATCCTATAACTCTGATCCATACATCACAGTTGGCACAACCACTTTCTCATACAAATCTTTCTTAATATTCATTTCCAACCCTCTATTCTTCGTCACTCCATTCAACTCACCCAACAATTTACATCCTTAATTCAATCTGGGACACACATCTGCTTCCGCTCCACCATTTGCAGCTATAACCGAGCCTAAATACTTAAACTGATCAACTTCCTCAAGTGTCTCTCCATTCAACATAACATTCAATCCAGCACCATCCTCATTTCTTGTACACTTCATAACCTTACTCTTTCCCACATTCGCTAGCAATTTCTTTCTCTCACACACCATTACAAATTCTGACACTGACTCAGCTTCTCCACTGAATCTGCCACCACCACAGTATCATCTGCAAGCAGCAACTGATTCAGCCCCCACTCGTTATCATCCCCATCTACCATTCTCAAACCTCGACAATGCACTCGCTCATTCACCTCTCTTACGACTCCATCAATATACAAATTTAACAGCCATGGTGACATCACACATCCATGTCTCAGTCCCACACTCACTGGAAACTACTCACTCACTTCATTCCCTACCCTAACACAAGCTCTACTGCCATAATAATAATAATAATAATAATAATAATAATAATAATAATAATAATAATAATAATAATAATAATAATAATAATAATAATAATAATAATAATAATAATAATAATAATAATAATAATAATTATCATAATAATAATAATAGAAGCAAAAATAACAATAATAGTAGTAATGATGATACTAATAATAATAATAATGATAATAATAATAATAATAATAATAATAATAATAATAATAATAATAATAATAATAATAATAATAATAATAATAATAATAATAATAATAATAATAATAATAATAATAATAATAATAATATTAATAATAATAAAAATAATAATAATAATAATAATAATAATAATAATAATAATAATAATAATAATAATAATAATAATAATAATAATAATAATAATAATAAGAACAATCGTGACAATGAGAGCCTTGAATAGGAAATCATATTCATTGCTTTGAATTTGCATATAATATGTGAATATGCTGTCATCATAACCCGAACATAATAATGCAAATTATAATCTACACTTGGAAAGGTATAAAAAGACGCAAAATACTCAAAAATTTCATCCTCCAAGGGTCCTCATCAGAATATAATGGGGGAGAGAGAGAGAGAGAGATGTTGATTGCCAATTCTCTATTTAAAAAGAAGGATCTTCACATGTATAAGTGGGTATGAATAGATAATGGTAGAATACTTGACAGTGTATTAATGGATTATGTTGTGGTGAACAAGATGGTGATTGGAAGAGCATTGATTGTGAAAATACTGAGAAAATATAATGGAATATCTGATCATTATAAAGTGTAAGGTAGAGTGAGAGAGGGAGAAAACTGGAGAGAGTGAAGGGAAGGAGGAAGAGAAGTGTTAAAACAGCATAAGAAAGATATAGAATGTGAGTATAAGGCTTGTCTGAGGAATATGTGGAATGTAGTGAAAGAGAAAGTGGAGCAGGGAGTGGAAGAAAAATGAATGCGTTTTTAGAAGGAAGATCTGGAGTGTGCAGAGGTAGTGACTGGGATAAGACTGATGGGTGGAAGCAAAAGGAAGAATAGTGAATGATGGAATGGCGAGGTGAGTGCAGTAGTGGCTGAAAGAAGCAGGTATTTGAGGTATGGTTGCAAAGAGGAAATGTAAAGGCATGTGAAAGGCATAGTTCAAAAGGGAAACTAAGCAAACTTGAGTTGAGGGAGGTAAGTAGAATAACAAATGCAACGTGGGGTAGATGCTTGTCTGAAAATTTTATAAGAAATTAAAAGATATTTAGGAAGGAAGTGGGAAGATTGTGGAAAAGTGGGTGTGGTAGGGAGGAGAGGATAAAAGGAGCAGATGAACAATGCCTAGTAGACGAAATAAAGGTAAGATTGAGATGGGCTGACTAGACTCAGAGATTTTGCTTGTAGAAGATGAATGGAGAATGCCTGTGTTAGGTGAGGAGAGCGATAGGAAAGTAACAAAAGAGGAGGTACAAGTGGCATTGAGAGTAATGAAAGCTTTTAGATGGGTGTCCTGCAGAATGCTTGTCAAAGGGGGAGAAGACATTAGTGGAATGGATGGTGAGGTATATGAATATATATTTCAGGAAAGGGAGGGTCCCAGTTGACTGGAGGAGTGCATGAGTAATTCTAGTTTATAAAGGGAAGGGAGATAAGAATGAATATAGTAGTCTTACAGGAATTAGTTTGTTGAGTGTAGTTGGTAAGAAGTAAGGAAGTGTTATGCGATATAATTAGAAAAGGTGCAGAGAGACTGATCAGAGTAGAACAGTGTGGGTTCAAGAGAGAAAGGCGATGTGTGGATCAGGTGTATCTGATAAGACAGGTATGTAAGAAGTTCTTACAGATAGCGTTTGACAGTGTTAATAGAGAGGCCTTGTGGAGTATATTGTGATTGCATGGAATAAGTGGAAGATCACTAAATACAGTAAGAGTTTTTGCATGAATAGTAGATCATGTGTTAGAATCGAGAATTGTATGA
>JAXCGZ010010067.1:25000-27500 GCA_037179515.1 Halocaridina rubra | reverse complement strand
GTTTTCTTGAATGATAATAAGTGAAATTTATTGGTCATTGGAATCAAAGTAACTTCGTGTTTTATTTTTTTTTTATTATTGATGCCACCTGTTAATATTTCCAGTGTTACTGAGGCCATGATCCATAGTATTAGTCAACTTATTTTCAGGATTTCTTTTGGCCAGTTTTCCAGCTACATTCCACACTCATACCAGTATCTGGAATGAGCCAAATTAAATATGCCGTAAATAGCTTCTCTATTCGCAGAAAAAGATTTTTCTTAACTTAGGCAAACACAGGAAAGAGAAAGAAAGAAAGAAAGAAAAAGAAAGAAAGAAAGAAAGAAAGAAAGAAAGAAAGAAAGAAAGAAAGAAAGAAAGAAAGAAAGAAAGAAAGAAAGAAAGAAAGAAAGAAAGAAAGAAAGAAAGAAAGAAAGAAAGAAAGAAAGAAAGAAAGAATTAATGTGAATAAAACCGGCAAACCTAAAAATGACATACCGACAGAAATATTTAGGCGATAAAGGAGAACAAACGATTGCTTTTAATGGTAGTGACAAAGGGATGAATAAAGAAATTGCCCTCATCGGAAACGGGCACTAAAAAGACACGAGCAGGAGAAAAATCAGTAGCTTAAGGACAAGGCAGACACAAGAGAATGATATTAATAAGAAAAGGACAAACTCTTTAAATTGTCAAAGAAATGAAGGCCTAGAAATATGACAGGACTAGGCCCTGAGATGACGATATATCAGGTTTGAAGAAAGAAGGGTCATAATACTTATGGTAGACAGAAGGAGGAAGAGAGTCCCAAATCCTGGAAGTGGAAGGAAAGAAGCAATCACTGTATCGAATAATCACTGAGCTACAACTTTTCACATAGTACCAGGTGACAGGACCGCTTGGCATATGCTTGTGGCCTCATAAGCAGGAAAGGGATGCAACTCACCATCTCATCAGAGCAGTGGTGGAAATAATATAGCTAGAAAAGAAAATTAGATGATGCATTTCGTCGAAGAGATAGGAATCATTACTGGAAGTAAGAGAAGTGTTGTTTTCTAGTCATCTGGCCTTATTTTCAACTCTACCTAAGAGATAATTATGAAAAGACACACTAATGTGTGAGAGCAGTATTCTAAACAGGTCCGATAAGGCCTTGATAGGTTTTTAATAGTTGGGAAGAAAAAAGTCAATTCGAAAACGAAAAAGGGCTCCCAATTTATTAGATGCAGTTTTAGACATTAGAGAACTCATGAAGAATTGGGGCCTGACATCTTTGTAGGTCCTAATTCTTCGGTTATAATGGGTAAGATTAGGTTAGGATAAGTTAGATTTTTTTTTTTTTTTTTTCAAAATAACTTAAATGACTTGATATTTTTGCAGGGTTAAGTCTCAGTTCTTCATGAGCTCCGAAATTTGAGCTACGTGATTCTTCCAGTGCAAGTTAGATGCTGCTTGAGTGTCTGAAATTTTTATAGTGTAAGAGGATAAATGTCGTTATTTTCAAATATATTAGAGTTCTAAGGAGAAGATAATGATATATCCCAAACTGTCTTGGAGGCATCAAATTTCACTCAATTTTTGGTGCCCAGCAAAGATACTTTTTGTAAATCGGAGTAGAGAGTTGACGAAACAGTTGTAAGAGACTGTATTCGAGTAGAAGACGAAGGTCTTGAGGAGAAGGGGAAGAAAGCATGAATGGTAGAGTCGTGGGCAAAAGCGTGGAGAAGAGAGAAGGATGAGGACTGGAGAAGATAATTGATGAAGAGAAGGAACACAGTTGGTGAAAGAAAAGAATCTTGTAAATCAGCACTGGTAACTGGGAATAAGGTAGGTGTTGCGTCGTCAACAACCACAAATATAAAATGATCAGAAAGAAGCTAAATCAGAGAACAGAAAGGAAGGGTGAAGACATAATCAGGAAGTTTGGCTGACAAAGCACTGGCAACACTCTCTTAAAACCCTTATAGATATCAAGAGCGAAGGCAAAGAATTCCCCAAAGTTCTACATTGAAAATCACTTTAAATGGGTGAAACAAAACACGAGCTTACAGTATATCTTGCCTTTAGGAAATTGTACTGATAATCAGAAAAAAAGCGAATTAGATTAAAGATGTTTCAAGAAGTGAGGATTGAGCCACCTTTCAAATACATTAACGATAGGAGAGGTTTGGGCAGTTGGTCAGCAGTAGGAAGGAATAGAATGGGTACCATTATTATTAAGTACCTGAACTAGAATGTGCTTCCAAGATGAGAGATAGATACTGATGAGAGAATGAGGCACAAAAGATGGCAAAGCACAGGAGCAAGTGTATCTGCATACGCCCTAAGGAGCCTTACATGAATACCATCATATATAGATGATCCTTATGATCTCAACAACTTTTTGGGTTGCCTGATCAGAATATGCTGGTACGAAAACAATATTCATCCCATGGAAAATCAAGGAAAACGCTATGCAAATCATCAAGTTAGGAACGCTAGTAGTGCCTAAGACGGCATTGGGTCAGAGGGTTCGTTGGTG
>JAXCGZ010010067.1:0-22500 GCA_037179515.1 Halocaridina rubra | reverse complement strand
AGTATAGCAGTTATGCTGTAAGCTTTGTTTCTCTTTTAGACCTTCAGTGGTGTAGTTGATGGTGTCTTGGCACAGTAATTATGTGTCTTTGGTTCGAGTCCTGATATTGGTAAATACGAGTCATATATATATATATATATATATATATATATATATATATATATATATATATATATATATATATATATATATATATATAATCAGAACGCTTCTGGGACGCTCAAGGAAAATTACTCTTTTTGGGCGCGGAAACCAAGAAAATATGACATGAAAAAGTACTAAATTAAGGGCAAGTCAGTAATATGAGAATGGTGAACAATATAGAAAAGCCAGGCTGAAGACTAGTCAAAGAAAGGAAGATCAAGAATAAGGCAGGATTAGTCCCTCACATTATCGATTGATCTGTTCTTAAGAATGAAAGGTTAAAAGCTGTAAGGAAGATAGAACTTGCAAGAGAGTTCCAAAGTCTGGTAAAGGAAGGAAAGAAGCAGTCACTGCACTTACTAATCCATGAGCTACAAATCTCCACACGGTACCTGTGTGACGAGGCTGCTTGGTGGGCTTTACATGGCCTTGTCAGAGGGAAAGGGATACAGTTCGCCAACTTATGCAAGTAGCAATGGAAGTAGCACCGACTGAAAACAGATAGAGATTATACCTTTTGGTGAAGAGAAAGGAAATTGAGATTGGAATTAACGAATCTGATAGCCTTAGATTCAACCCTATCACGGATATAGATATATAAATAGAATATCACATATTGAGGGGAGTATTTTGAGCAGTGACAGATAAGGCCTCAATAGATTTTTAGTATCAGAGAAGAGGAAATGAAATTACAAAAATGAAGCACAACTACATATTCTTTTATGCAGTTTTATAGATTTAAATTATTTTATTCTTCAAAACATGTTCAAGGCTATCTGGATGTCTAATATGTTTCTAGAATTAAGAAGATAATTTTGTTGCTTTCGAAGACAATAGGGCTATCAAAAGGAGAAGAATATAAAAAATAGCTAGCAACTGTGTTTTGTGGTATTATATTTTAATAAATTTTGAGTTCCCCACTTAGATACTCTCTGTAAGTCGGATTTCAGAGTTGGAGAAAAAGATATACCAGGTTGATTTCGAGTAGTAGACAAAGTTCGTCGGCAAAAGCGTGGAAAAGAGAGGAGAAATATCACTGGAAAAGATAATTGATGAGGAGAAGGAAGAGAGTAGGTGAAAGAAGAAAACCCTGCGGGACTCCACTGGTAATTGGGAATGAACTAAATTTTGCGCCAAAAACAAGCACAGGTATAAAATGGTCAGAGAGAAAACTGGAAATTAGAAAACAGAGGAAAGGGTAAAAGCCATAAGCAGTAAAATTTGGCTAGCAGAGCCCTGTGTCATACTTTGTCAAAAACCTTTGGAGCTATCAAGGGTATCGACAAAGGAGTCCCCAAAGTTCTTCAGAGAAGATGACCATACATAAGTTAGAGAGAACAATTCTCCAATGGATCTTGCCTAGCAAACGCCGTATTAGTGATCTAAAGTAAGCGACGTAGATGCAAGATGTTTCAAAAAGTGAGCATTGAAAAAATTTTGTATACTTTAATGATACCAGAGATAAGGGCAATTGATCGGCAGTTAGAAGGGTTAGGACTGGCTAAACTTGAGCTCCCAATCTGAGAGATAGATACTGGTTGAGAGAATGGGGAGAAAAAAACGGCAGATTGCAGGAACAAGTTCATCTGCAAACTCTTTAAGAAATCTTCCAGGGATACCATTGGATCCAGATGCTTCGTTCGTCTTTAGAGACCGAAGAACCCTAAGGACATTGTGTGTAGCTAAAATTCGGGTCGGCATAGGGTTAGACTGAGGAAAAGTACGAGTGCCAGGTGCTCTGGACTCATTCATGGAAAAGCTAGCAGAAGAATGAAAACCAAAGAAAGAGGCTTTGTCAGTTCGAGAGAAAACTATTGAACCATTAGAATGAATGAGAGAGAGAAACTTGAGTTACAAAAGTTTTAGGATAGCCCTTTTGGCTAAGGAAAAGAAGCATTTATTAGTGGGAGAAGAATTCAGGTATTCAACTTTCTTTCTATGAAAGAAATCTTTAGATCTACGAAGAAGTTTGGTATTACCGGTATGCATGATTCCTTGCCAAACTAGCCATGTGGTTGGCATGGTCAAACTAAAATTTTTGGCAAAGGTGAGGATGAATGAATTAAATCCCAAGGTCATCATACTGGAAACTTTTTGAACTACCTGATTGGTGTTTAGAATCTTCAAATGAAAAATAAAGATAAATATTTTCACATATCCTCAATTTAGGTATGAGAGATCGTAGGTGGGAGAGCGAGAATGAAAGACTTTGAGTTCAAATAGTGGTCATAGTTACTAAGAGGGAAACGTACAGAATATGAAGAGTTTGTAGAATAGGTCAAGAATGTTACCTGTATAATCATGACTATTGGGAACACGTGTAGGATGTATGGATAACTGTTCCAGATCGTGAGTGAAAGATTAAAACAAAGATTTCACTTCCCCCATTTCAGCTTGATTAGAATGAGCCCCCTCGCTGAGATGTACATTAATGTTTCCAATGTGGATACCTCCAGCAGGTTGGTGAGAGGATAGCAAGATTTCATGGCAAGAGGAGAGATATTCAAGAAGAACACAGAGTCTGTGGAGTTAGGAGAGTATTAGCAAATGCATAGCAATATAGTGATGGTGGAGAGATAGATCTTTATCCAAAGAACATCGAAATTAGGAGTTTCGGGGTCCATGAGGTTTGCAATAGGAGTGTTTGCATTACAATAGGTACATACCCCAACCTTGGATCGGACTCGAGAATACAGGTTATAGCTAAATATTTGAAATGGGTCATGGGATGCATTGCTAAACAAACCCAGCCACTGAGGGGGGCAAGCCAGCCTCAACTTTGTGCCGGTCCCAATCCCGGGTAGATGGGGAGGGTTGGCGGCAGGAAGGGCATCCGGCCATAAAAATTTTGCCAAAACCAAAATATGGCCAGTACAGATAACTGGCCAGAAACATCGACCCCACATAAAAGTGGGAAAAGATGTAGACGAAGAAGAAGATGCATTGCTAATCAGCTTGGTTTCAAAGAGAGGGAGGAGGTTAGGGAGAAATTCACCCAAGTGCTCTTCCTTATGCGAGAGACTAGATTTCAGACTCCGGATTTTAGAAAAGTATATAGTGAAAGACACAGATCTATCAAGAGTGCAAGGTTATAGACAGAACAATTACTTACATCAGGCATGTCAACCCGCACGCAAATAAAGAAGTCAATAAGATTACTGGAGATTCTTAGCATCTCTCTACGCCTGTTACTGGGGGGCTATGAATTGTAAACCTTTTATAATTATGGTAATGCTGAGAAAAAAGAAAGCAAAGAAACACAGAGATGGGGAGTGTTGTGACTTATCAAATGAAAAGAGGTAGTAAGAGAAATGTAGCATATATGCCAAAATGTTCGGTGTAGATGTAGGCATATGGGAAGAACCTTAACTAAAGGAAGACAACGTCAAACTGCCTTTATCAGTCCTAATTAAGTCCAAATTTTTCAGTTGCAGTATTGCAACTGGCGACAGTTTCTATGGGCCAGCCTACTATAATGAAAGTTTAGCTATAACAGCCCTGTTACACACACTGTCTAAAACCATAGGGTATCAATGGTGATGACAAAGTATACTCAATATTTCTTCACAGAACTCATGTGACCATACATGGGTGAGATGGGACAAAAGGTTTCCATTGGATTTGGCTTTGCAGAAATCGTATGTATGTATGTATGTATGTATGTATGTATGTATGTATGTATGTATGTATGTATGTATGTATGTATGTATGTATGTATGTATGTATGTATGTATGTATGTATGTATGTATGTATGTATGTATGTATGTATGTATGTATGTATGTATGTAGGTATGACATCCTCAAAACTTTCGGCATCTACCGTAAGGGTCTCAACAGTGGATCAATCTTGTTCATATCACCCAATCACCTGTGTCTTCCTCCATCACACTAAGCGCCCTCACATCCTCCCTTTCCATATCCATATTCATTTTCTTTGGCCTACCTCCCCCCTTTCGCCTGACAACTCCTTCCTTAACACCTCGTCTCCCAGTGTAACCTTTCTTCCTCCACAGTACATGTCCAATCCATCATAGTGTCGCCTCTCTCACCAGGTCCCCAATCCATCCAACCTGCGCAATTTCCTCAAATATATTCATTTTTAATGCTGTCCAACCTTATCACGCTCAGAGAAAACAGCAACATATTAAAATCTGCCAACTCCAGCTCTGCCTCCTTTCTTTTTGAGAGTGGGAGTTTCCAAACTATACAACATAGCCATGCAACATGTATATATGTAATTTATATATATATATATATATATATATATATATATATATATATATATATATATATATATATATATATATATATATATATATATATATATATATATATATATATATATATATATATATATATATATATATATATATATATATATATATATATATATATATATATATATATATATATATATATATATATATATATATTATATATATATATATATATATATATATATATATATATATATATATATATATATATATATATATATATATATATATATATATATATATATATATATATATATATATATATATATATATATATATATATATATATATATATATATATATATATATATATATATATATATATATATATATATATATATATACATATATATATATATATATATATATATATATATATATATATATATATATATATATATATATATATATATATATATATATATATATATGTATATATATAACTAAGCAAGCACATTACATATGTGAAAACATGAATCATTTTTTACCCCGACCGGGACTCGAACCTAGGACTTATGATTACTAAGTCAAGGCGCTACCAACTACACACCACAGAAGGTATAAAAGGAATCCAACCTTATAGCCTATATCTGCTATACTTAGGGATGAACGCATTCTAACTGAATGCCACTATGTTCATATTACAGATTCCCCAACCTCACTAGTGGCTTCATTTTAGCATTTAATTCAATTCCCAATCTCATTTGGGTCATACAATACCTAAGCAAGCACATTACATATGTGAAAACATGAATCATTTTTTACCCCGACCGGGACTCGAACCTAGGACTTATGATTACTAAGTCAAGGCGCTACCAACTACACACCACAGAAGGTATAAAAGGAATCCAACCTTATAGCTTATATCTGCTATACTTAGGGATGAACGCATTCTAACTGAATGCCACTATGTTCATATTACAGATTCCCCAACCTCACTCGTGGCTTCATTTTAGCATTTAATTCAATTCCCAATCTCATTTGGGTCATACAATAACTAAGCAAGCATATTACATATGTGAAAACATGAATCATTTTTTACCCCGACCGGGACTCGAACCTAGGACTTATGATTACTAAGTCAAGGCGCTACCAACTACACACCACAGAAGGTATAAAAGGAATCCAACCTTATAGCTTATATCTGCTATACTTAGGGATGAACGCATTCTAACTGAATGCCACTATGTTCATATTACAGATTCCCCAACCTCACTCGTGGCTTCATTTTAGAATTTAATTCAATTCCCAATCTCATTTGGGTCATACAATTACTAAGCAAGCACATTACATATGTGAAAACATCAGTCAATTTTTACCCCGACCGGGACTCGAACCTAGGACTTATGATTACTAAGTCAAGGCGCTACTAACTACACACCACAGAAGGTATAAAAGGAATCCAACCTTATTGCTTATATTTGCTATACTTAGGGATGAACGCATTCTAACTGAATGCCACTATGTTCATATTACAGATTCCCCAACCTCACTCGTGGCTTCATTTTAGCATTTAATTCAATTCCCAATCTCATTTGGGTCATACAATAACTAAGCAAGCACATTACATCTGTGAAAACATGAATCATTTTTTACCCCGACCGGGACTCGAACCTAGGACTTATGATTACTAAGTCAAGGCGCTACCAACTACACACCACAGAAGGTATAAAAGGAATCCAACCTGTTTGGGGTCCCTCAGGGATCGATCCTAGGACCTATACTTTTTCTAATATATGTAAACGATCTAGTAAAATATTTACCTAACTGTTATGTCATTCAATATGCTGACGATACTCAAATCTTAATTGAAGGAGAAATTAATGATTTAGAAAATATTATTCGTAGAGCAGAAGAAATTTTGTATATGGCTAAACGTTACTTTCTAAAAAATGGTCTGTTACTTAATGAAACTAAAACCCAATCTATTCTTATCGGATCCAGACAATTATTATCAGAAGTTGATGACAATCTTCATATAAATTTTAACGGTAATATCATTAAGCCAATGAACTCGGTAAAGAACCTAGGTGTCTATTTTGACCGTTACATGAATTTTGAAATGCATATAGATGAAATTTATAAAAAAGTAATGGGTACTCTAATATATCTAAATAGGGTAAAAGACTCATTTGAAACATCAACTCGTATAATAATTGTCCAGTCCTTAGCTATGAGTTTAATTAATTACTGTCTCAAAGTTTGGGGATGTACAAATAAGACTCAATTACAAAGAATACAAAAGTTACAAAACTTTGCAGCACGAGTGGCTGTTGGCAATGTAAGAAAATACGAGCACATCTCTCCTGTTTTAAAAGATCTAGAATGGATAAAGATTAGAGATAAATATGTTTTTGATATATGTACCTTTGTTTTTAATATACTAAGAAACAATATTCCTGATTGCTTGTATAATTTTTCTACAGTAAGCTCAGTTACCGGGTTAACTACCCGTCAAGGGGAAGATTTATTAGTACGAAGGTCTAAAACTGATATTGGCTCAAGAGATATAAACATTCGTGGGCCTTATTTATATAATCAGCTTCCCAGAGAACTAAAAAATGCTGGTTCAGTGTATACTTTTAAATATAATCTTAAGAAGTTACTCTTAAAGGAAGATTTTACTTGTAAATTTTAATTGTACACCCATATTTGAATACCCAATGTATGTTGGAAATAAAGTCTTATTATTATTATTATTATATTATAGCTTATATCTGCTATACTTAGGGATGAACGCATGCTAACTGAATGCCACAATGTTCATATTACAGATTCCCCAACCTCACTCGTGGCTTCATTTTAGCATTTAATTCAATTCCCAATCTCATTTCGGTCATACAATAACTAAGCAAGCACATTACATATGTGAAAACATATCTGCTATACTTAGGGATGAACGCATTCTTACTGAATGCCACTATGTTCATAAGTCCTAGGTTCTAGTCCCGGTCGGGGTAAAAAATGATTCATGTTTTCACATATGTAATATGCTTGCTTAATTATTGTATGACCCAAATGAGATTGGGAATTGAATTAAATGCTAAAATGAAGCCACGAGTGAGGTTGGGGAATCTGTAATATGAACATAGTGGCATTCAGTTAGAATGCGTTCATCCCTAAGTATAGCAGATATAAGCTATAAGGTTGGATTCCTTTTATACCTTCTGTGGTGTGTAGTTGGTAGCGCCTTGACTTAGTAATCATAAGTCCTAGGTTCGAGTCCCGGTCGGGGTAAAAAATGATTCATGTTTTCACATATGTAATGTGCTTGCTTAGTTATTGTATGACCCAAATGAGATTGGGAATTGAATTAAATGCTAAAATGAAGCCACGAGTGAGGTTGGGGAATCTGTAATATGAACATAGTGGCATTCAGTTAGAATGCGTTCATCCCTAAGTATAGCAGATATAAGCTATAAGGTTGGATTCCTTTTATACCTTCTGTGGTGTGTAGTTGGTAGCGCCTTGATTTAGTAATCATAAGTCCTAGGTTCGAGTCCCGGTCGGGGTAAAAAATGATTCATGTTTTCACATATGTAATGTGCTTGCTTAGTTATTGTATGACCCAAATGAGATTGGGAATTGAATTAAATGCTAAAATGAAGCCACGAGTGAGGTTGGGGAATCTGTAATATGAACATAGTGGCATTCAGTTAGAATGCGTTCATCCCTAAGTATAGCAGATATAAGCTATAAGGTTGGATTCCTTTTATACCTTCTGTGGTGTGTAGTTGGTAGCGCCTTGACTTAGTAATCATAAGTCCTAGGTTCGAGTCCCGGTCGGGGTAAAAAATGATTCATGTTTTCACATATGTAATGTGCTTGCTTAGTTATTGTATGACCCAAATGAGATTGGGAATTGAATTAAATGCTAAAATGAAGCCACGAGTGAGGTTGGGGAATCTGTAATATGAACATAGTGGCATTCAGTTAGAATGCGTTCATCCCTAAGTATAGCAGATATAAGCTATAAGGTTGGATTCCTTTTATACCTTCTGTGGTGTGTAGTTGGTAGCGCCTTGACTTAGTAATCATAAGTCCTAGGTTCGAGTCCCGGTCGGGGTAAAAAATGATTCATGTTTTCACATATGTAATGTGCTTGCTTAGTTATTGTATGACCCAAATGAGATTGGGAATTGAATTAAATGCTAAAATGAAGCCACGAGTGAGGTTGGGGAATCTGTAATATGAACATAGTGGCATTCAGTTAGAATGCGTTCATCCCTAAGTATAGCAGATATAAGCTATAAGGTTGGATTCCTTTTATACCTTCTGTGGTGTGTAGTTGGTAGCGCCTTGACTTAGTAATCATAAGTCCTAGGTTCGAGTCCCGGTCGGGGAAAAAAATGATTCATGTTTTCACATATGTAATGTGCTTGCTTAGTTATTGTATGGTCGAAATGAGATTGGGAATTCAATTAAATGCTAAAATGAAGCCACGAGTGAGGTTGGGGAATCTGTAATATGAACATAGTGGCATTCAGTTAGAATGCGTTCATCCCTAAGTATAGCAGATATAAGCTATAAGGTTGGATTCCTTTTATACCTTCTGTGGTGTGTAGTTGGTAGCGCTTTGACTTAGTAATCATAAGTCCTAGGTTCGAGTCCCGGTCGGGGTAAAAAATGATTCATGTTTTCACATATGTAATGTGCTTGCTTAGTTATTGTATGACCCAAATGAGATTGGGAATTGAATTAAATGCTAAAATGAAGCCACGAGTGAGGTTGGGGAATCTGTAATATGAACATAGTGGCATTCAGTTAGAATGCGTTCATCCCTAAGTATAGCAGATATAAGCTATAAGGTTGGATTCCTTTTATACCTTCTGTGGTGTGTAGTTTGTACCGCCTTAACTTAGTAATCATAAGTCCTAGGTTTGAGTCCCGGTTGGGGTAAAAAATGATTCATGTTTTCACATATGTAATGTGCTTGCTTAGTAATTGTATGACCCAAATGAGATTGGGAATTGAATTAAATGCTAAAATGAAGCCACGAGTGAGGTTGGGGAATCTGTAATATGAACATAGTGGCATTCAGTTAGAATGCGTTCATCCCTAAGTATAGCAGATATAAGCTATAAGGTTGGATTCCTTTTATACCTTCTGTGTGTGTAGTGGTAGCGCCTTGACTTAGTAATCATAAGTCCTAGGTTCGAGTCCCGGTCGGGGTAAAAAATGATTCATGTTTTCACATATTTAATGTGCTTGCTTAGTTATTGTATGACCCAAATGAGATTGGGAATTGAATTAAATGCTAAAATGAAGCCACGAGTGAGGTTGGGGAATCTGTAATATGAACATAGTGGCATTCAGTTAGAATGCGTTCATCCCTAAGTATAGCAGATATAAGCTATAAGGTTGGATTCCTTTTATACCTTCTGTGGTGTGTAGTTGGTAGCGCCTTGACTTAGTAATCATAAGTCCTAGGTTCGAGTCCCGGTCGGGGTAAAAAATGATTCATGTTTTCACATATGTAATGTGCTTGCTTAGTTATTGTATGACCCAAATGAGATTGGGAATTGAATTAAATGCTAAAATGAAGCCACGAGTGAGGTTGGGGAATCTGTAATATGAACATAGTGGCATTCAGTTAGAATGCGTTCATTCCTAAGTATAGCAGATATAAGCTATAAGGTTGGATTCCTTTTATACCTTCTGTGGTGTGTAGTTGGTAGGGCCTTGACTTAGTAATCATAAGTCCTAGGTTCGAGTCCCGGTCGGGGTAAAAAATGATTCATGTTTTCACATATGTAATGTGCTTGCTTAGTTATTGTATGACCCAAATGAGATTGGGAATTGAATTAAATGCTAAAATGAAGCCACGAGTGAGGTTGGGGAATCTGTAATATGAACATAGTGGCATTCAGTTAGAATGCGTTCATTCCTAAGTATAGCAGATATAAGCTATAAGGTTGGATTCCTTTTATACCTTCTGTGGTGTGTAGTTGGTAGCGCCTTGACTTAGTAATCATAAGTCCTAGGTTCGAGTCCCGGTCGGGGTAAAAAATGATTCATGTTTTCACATATGTAATGTGCTTATTTGATAATTTCATGGCCCGAATGAGATTGGGATTTGAATTAAATGCTAAAATGAAGCCACGAGTGAGGTTGGGGAATCTGTAATATGAACATAGTGGCATTCAGTTAGAATGCGTTCATTCCTAAGTATAGCAGATATTAGCTATAAGGTTGGATTCCTTTTAACCTTCTGTGGTGTAGTGGTAGCGCCTTGACTTAGTAATCATAAGTCCTAGGTTCGAGTCCCGGTCGGGGTAAAAAATGATTCATGTTTTCACATATGTAATGTGCTTATTTGATAATTTCATGGCCCGAATGAGATTGGGATTTGAATTAAATGCTAAAATGAAGCCACGAGTGAGGTTGGGGAATCTGTAATATGAACATAGTGGCATTCAGTTAGAATGCGTTCATTCCTAAGTATAGCAGATATTAGCTATAAGGTTGGATTCCTTTTAACCTTCTGTGGTGTAGTGGTAGCGCCTTGACTTAGTAATCATAAGTCCTAGGTTCGAGTCCCGGTCGGGGTAAAAAATGATTCATGTTTTCACATATGTAATGTGCTTATTTGATAATTTCATGGCCCGAATGAGATTGGGATTTGAATTAAATGCTAAAATGAAGCCACGAGTGAGGTTGGGGAATCTGTAATATGAACATAGTGGCATTCAGTTAGAATGCGTTCATTCCTAAGTATAGCAGATATTAGCTATAAGGTTGGATTCCTTTTAACCTTCTGTGGTGTAGTGGTAGCGCCTTGACTTAGTAATCATAAGTCCTAGGTTCGAGTCCCGGTCGGGGTAAAAAATGATTCATGTTTTCACATATGTAATGTGCTTATTTGATAATTTCATGGCCCGAATGAGATTGGGATTTGAATTAAATGCTAAAATGAAGCCACGAGTGAGGTTGGGGAATCTGTAATATGAACATAGTGGCATTCAGTTAGAATGCGTTCATTCCTAAGTATAGCAGATATTAGCTATAAGGTTGGATTCCTTTTAACCTTCTGTGGTGTAGTGGTAGCGCCTTGACTTAGTAATCATAAGTCCTAGGTTCGAGTCCCGGTCGGGGTAAAAAATGATTCATGTTTTCACATATGTAATGTGCTTATTTGATAATTTCATGGCCCGAATGAGATTGGGATTTGAATTAAATGCTAAAATGAAGCCACGAGTGAGGTTGGGGAATCTGTAATATGAACATAGTGGCATTCAGTTAGAATGCGTTCATTCCTAAGTATAGCAGATATTAGCTATAAGGTTGGATTCCTTTTAACCTTCTGTGGTGTAGTGGTAGCGCCTTGACTTAGTAATCATAAGTCCTAGGTTCGAGTCCCGGTCGGGGTAAAAAATGATTCATGTTTTCACATATGTAATGTGCTTATTTGATAATTTCATGGCCCGAATGAGATTGGGATTTGAATTAAATGCTAAAATGAAGCCACGAGTGAGGTTGGGGAATCTGTAATATGAACATAGTGGCATTCAGTTAGAATGCGTTCATTCCTAAGTATAGCAGATATTAGCTATAAGGTTGGATTCCTTTTAACCTTCTGTGGTGTAGTGGTAGCGCCTTGACTTAGTAATCATAAGTCCTAGGTTCGAGTCCCGGTCGGGGTAAAAAATGATTCATGTTTTCACATATGTAATGTGCTTATTTGATAATTTCATGGCCCGAATGAGATTGGGATTTGAATTAAATGCTAAAATGAAGCCACGAGTGAGGTTGGGGAATCTGTAATATGAACATAGTGGCATTCAGTTAGAATGCGTTCATTCCTAAGTATAGCAGATATTAGCTATAAGGTTGGATTCCTTTTAACCTTCTGTGGTGTAGTGGTAGCGCCTTGACTTAGTAATCATAAGTCCTAGGTTCGAGTCCCGGTCGGGGTAAAAAATGATTCATGTTTTCACATATGTAATGTGCTTATTTGATAATTTCATGGCCCGAATGAGATTGGGATTTGAATTAAATGCTAAAATGAAGCCACGAGTGAGGTTGGGGAATCTGTAATATGAACATAGTGGCATTCAGTTAGAATGCGTTCATTCCTAAGTATAGCAGATATTAGCTATAAGGTTGGATTCCTTTTAACCTTCTGTGGTGTAGTGGTAGCGCCTTGACTTAGTAATCATAAGTCCTAGGTTCGAGTCCCGGTCGGGGTAAAAAATGATTCATGTTTTCACATATGTAATGTGCTTATTTGATAATTTCATGGCCCGAATGAGATTGGGATTTGAATTAAATGCTAAAATGAAGCCACGAGTGAGGTTGGGGAATCTGTAATATGAACATAGTGGCATTCAGTTAGAATGCGTTCATTCCTAAGTATAGCAGATATTAGCTATAAGGTTGGATTCCTTTTAACCTTCTGTGGTGTAGTGGTAGCGCCTTGACTTAGTAATCATAAGTCCTAGGTTCGAGTCCCGGTCGGGGTAAAAAATGATTCATGTTTTCACATATGTAATGTGCTTATTTGATAATTTCATGGCCCGAATGAGATTGGGATTTGAATTAAATGCTAAAATGAAGCCACGAGTGAGGTTGGGGAATCTGTAATATGAACATAGTGGCATTCAGTTAGAATGCGTTCATTCCTAAGTATAGCAGATATTAGCTATAAGGTTGGATTCCTTTTAACCTTCTGTGGTGTAGTGGTAGCGCCTTGACTTAGTAATCATAAGTCCTAGGTTCGAGTCCCGGTCGGGGTAAAAAATGATTCATGTTTTCACATATGTAATGTGCTTATTTGATAATTTCATGGCCCGAATGAGATTGGGATTTGAATTAAATGCTAAAATGAAGCCACGAGTGAGGTTGGGGAATCTGTAATATGAACATAGTGGCATTCAGTTAGAATGCGTTCATTCCTAAGTATAGCAGATATTAGCTATAAGGTTGGATTCCTTTTAACCTTCTGTGGTGTAGTGGTAGCGCCTTGACTTAGTAATCATAAGTCCTAGGTTCGAGTCCCGGTCGGGGTAAAAAATGATTCATGTTTTCACATATGTAATGTGCTTATTTGATAATTTCATGGCCCGAATGAGATTGGGATTTGAATTAAATGCTAAAATGAAGCCACGAGTGAGGTTGGGGAATCTGTAATATGAACATAGTGGCATTCAGTTAGAATGCGTTCATTCCTAAGTATAGCAGATATTAGCTATAAGGTTGGATTCCTTTTAACCTTCTGTGGTGTAGTGGTAGCGCCTTGACTTAGTAATCATAAGTCCTAGGTTCGAGTCCCGGTCGGGGTAAAAAATGATTCATGTTTTCACATATGTAATGTGCTTATTTGATAATTTCATGGCCCGAATGAGATTGGGATTTGAATTAAATGCTAAAATGAAGCCACGAGTGAGGTTGGGGAATCTGTAATATGAACATAGTGGCATTCAGTTAGAATGCGTTCATTCCTAAGTATAGCAGATATTAGCTATAAGGTTGGATTCCTTTTAACCTTCTGTGGTGTAGTGGTAGCGCCTTGACTTAGTAATCATAAGTCCTAGGTTCGAGTCCCGGTCGGGGTAAAAAATGATTCATGTTTTCACATATGTAATGTGCTTATTTGATAATTTCATGGCCCGAATGAGATTGGGATTTGAATTAAATGCTAAAATGAAGCCACGAGTGAGGTTGGGGAATCTGTAATATGAACATAGTGGCATTCAGTTAGAATGCGTTCATTCCTAAGTATAGCAGATATTAGCTATAAGGTTGGATTCCTTTTAACCTTCTGTGGTGTAGTGGTAGCGCCTTGACTTAGTAATCATAAGTCCTAGGTTCGAGTCCCGGTCGGGGTAAAAAATGATTCATGTTTTCACATATGTAATGTGCTTATTTGATAATTTCATGGCCCGAATGAGATTGGGATTTGAATTAAATGCTAAAATGAAGCCACGAGTGAGGTTGGGGAATCTGTAATATGAACATAGTGGCATTCAGTTAGAATGCGTTCATTCCTAAGTATAGCAGATATTAGCTATAAGGTTGGATTCCTTTTAACCTTCTGTGGTGTAGTGGTAGCGCCTTGACTTAGTAATCATAAGTCCTAGGTTCGAGTCCCGGTCGGGGTAAAAAATGATTCATGTTTTCACATATGTAATGTGCTTATTTGATAATTTCATGGCCCGAATGAGATTGGGATTTGAATTAAATGCTAAAATGAAGCCACGAGTGAGGTTGGGGAATCTGTAATATGAACATAGTGGCATTCAGTTAGAATGCGTTCATTCCTAAGTATAGCAGATATTAGCTATAAGGTTGGATTCCTTTTAACCTTCTGTGGTGTAGTGGTAGCGCCTTGACTTAGTAATCATAAGTCCTAGGTTCGAGTCCCGGTCGGGGTAAAAAATGATTCATGTTTTCACATATGTAATGTGCTTATTTGATAATTTCATGGCCCGAATGAGATTGGGATTTGAATTAAATGCTAAAATGAAGCCACGAGTGAGGTTGGGGAATCTGTAATATGAACATAGTGGCATTCAGTTAGAATGCGTTCATTCCTAAGTATAGCAGATATTAGCTATAAGGTTGGATTCCTTTTAACCTTCTGTGGTGTAGTGGTAGCGCCTTGACTTAGTAATCATAAGTCCTAGGTTCGAGTCCCGGTCGGGGTAAAAAATGATTCATGTTTTCACATATGTAATGTGCTTATTTGATAATTTCATGGCCCGAATGAGATTGGGATTTGAATTAAATGCTAAAATGAAGCCACGAGTGAGGTTGGGGAATCTGTAATATGAACATAGTGGCATTCAGTTAGAATGCGTTCATTCCTAAGTATAGCAGATATTAGCTATAAGGTTGGATTCCTTTTAACCTTCTGTGGTGTAGTGGTAGCGCCTTGACTTAGTAATCATAAGTCCTAGGTTCGAGTCCCGGTCGGGGTAAAAAATGATTCATGTTTTCACATATGTAATGTGCTTATTTGATAATTTCATGGCCCGAATGAGATTGGGATTTGAATTAAATGCTAAAATGAAGCCACGAGTGAGGTTGGGGAATCTGTAATATGAACATAGTGGCATTCAGTTAGAATGCGTTCATTCCTAAGTATAGCAGATATTAGCTATAAGGTTGGATTCCTTTTAACCTTCTGTGGTGTAGTGGTAGCGCCTTGACTTAGTAATCATAAGTCCTAGGTTCGAGTCCCGGTCGGGGTAAAAAATGATTCATGTTTTCACATATGTAATGTGCTTATTTGATAATTTCATGGCCCGAATGAGATTGGGATTTGAATTAAATGCTAAAATGAAGCCACGAGTGAGGTTGGGGAATCTGTAATATGAACATAGTGGCATTCAGTTAGAATGCGTTCATTCCTAAGTATAGCAGATATTAGCTATAAGGTTGGATTCCTTTTAACCTTCTGTGGTGTAGTGGTAGCGCCTTGACTTAGTAATCATAAGTCCTAGGTTCGAGTCCCGGTCGGGGTAAAAAATGATTCATGTTTTCACATATGTAATGTGCTTATTTGATAATTTCATGGCCCGAATGAGATTGGGATTTGAATTAAATGCTAAAATGAAGCCACGAGTGAGGTTGGGGAATCTGTAATATGAACATAGTGGCATTCAGTTAGAATGCGTTCATTCCTAAGTATAGCAGATATTAGCTATAAGGTTGGATTCCTTTTAACCTTCTGTGGTGTAGTGGTAGCGCCTTGACTTAGTAATCATAAGTCCTAGGTTCGAGTCCCGGTCGGGGTAAAAAATGATTCATGTTTTCACATATGTAATGTGCTTATTTGATAATTTCATGGCCCGAATGAGATTGGGATTTGAATTAAATGCTAAAATGAAGCCACGAGTGAGGTTGGGGAATCTGTAATATGAACATAGTGGCATTCAGTTAGAATGCGTTCATTCCTAAGTATAGCAGATATTAGCTATAAGGTTGGATTCCTTTTAACCTTCTGTGGTGTAGTGGTAGCGCCTTGACTTAGTAATCATAAGTCCTAGGTTCGAGTCCCGGTCGGGGTAAAAAATGATTCATGTTTTCACATATGTAATGTGCTTATTTGATAATTTCATGGCCCGAATGAGATTGGGATTTGAATTAAATGCTAAAATGAAGCCACGAGTGAGGTTGGGGAATCTGTAATATGAACATAGTGGCATTCAGTTAGAATGCGTTCATTCCTAAGTATAGCAGATATTAGCTATAAGGTTGGATTCCTTTTAACCTTCTGTGGTGTAGTGGTAGCGCCTTGACTTAGTAATCATAAGTCCTAGGTTCGAGTCCCGGTCGGGGTAAAAAATGATTCATGTTTTCACATATGTAATGTGCTTATTTGATAATTTCATGGCCCGAATGAGATTGGGATTTGAATTAAATGCTAAAATGAAGCCACGAGTGAGGTTGGGGAATCTGTAATATGAACATAGTGGCATTCAGTTAGAATGCGTTCATTCCTAAGTATAGCAGATATTAGCTATAAGGTTGGATTCCTTTTAACCTTCTGTGGTGTAGTGGTAGCGCCTTGACTTAGTAATCATAAGTCCTAGGTTCGAGTCCCGGTCGGGGTAAAAAATGATTCATGTTTTCACATATGTAATGTGCTTATTTGATTATTTCATGGCCCGAATGAGATTGGGATTTGAATTAAATGCTAAAATGAAGCCACGAGTGAGGTTGGGGAATCTGTAATATGAACATAGTGGCATTCAGTTAGAATGCGTTCATTCCTAAGTATAGCAGATATTAGCTATAAGGTTGGATTCCTTTTAACCTTCTGTGGTGTAGTGGTAGCGCCTTGACTTAGTAATCATAAGTCCTAGGTTCGAGTCCCGGTCGGGGTAAAAAATGATTCATGTTTTCACATATGTAATGTGCTTATTTGATAATTTCATGGCCCGAATGAGATTGGGATTTGAATTAAATGCTAAAATGAAGCCACGAGTGAGGTTGGGGAATCTGTAATATGAACATAGTGGCATTCAGTTAGAATGCGTTCATTCCTAAGTATAGCAGATATTAGCTATAAGGTTGGATTCCTTTTAACCTTCTGTGGTGTAGTGGTAGCGCCTTGACTTAGTAATCATAAGTCCTAGGTTCGAGTCCCGGTCGGGGTAAAAAATGATTCATGTTTTCACATATGTAATGTGCTTATTTGATAATTTCATGGCCCGAATGAGATTGGGATTTGAATTAAATGCTAAAATGAAGCCACGAGTGAGGTTGGGGAATCTGTAATATGAACATAGTGGCATTCAGTTAGAATGCGTTCATTCCTAAGTATAGCAGATATTAGCTATAAGGTTGGATTCCTTTTAACCTTCTGTGGTGTAGTGGTAGCGCCTTGACTTAGTAATCATAAGTCCTAGGTTCGAGTCCCGGTCGGGGTAAAAAATGATTCATGTTTTCACATATGTAATGTGCTTATTTGATAATTTCATGGCCCGAATGAGATTGGGATTTGAATTAAATGCTAAAATGAAGCCACGAGTGAGGTTGGGGAATCTGTAATATGAACATAGTGGCATTCAGTTAGAATGCGTTCATTCCTAAGTATAGCAGATATTAGCTATAAGGTTGGATTCCTTTTAACCTTCTGTGGTGTAGTGGTAGCGCCTTGACTTAGTAATCATAAGTCCTAGGTTCGAGTCCCGGTCGGGGTAAAAAATGATTCATGTTTTCACATATGTAATGTGCTTATTTGATAATTTCATGGCCCGAATGAGATTGGGATTTGAATTAAATGCTAAAATGAAGCCACGAGTGAGGTTGGGGAATCTGTAATATGAACATAGTGGCATTCAGTTAGAATGCGTTCATTCCTAAGTATAGCAGATATTAGCTATAAGGTTGGATTCCTTTTAACCTTCTGTGGTGTAGTGGTAGCGCCTTGACTTAGTAATCATAAGTCCTAGGTTCGAGTCCCGGTCGGGGTAAAAAATGATTCATGTTTTCACATATGTAATGTGCTTATTTGATAATTTCATGGCCCGAATGAGATTGGGATTTGAATTAAATGCTAAAATGAAGCCACGAGTGAGGTTGGGGAATCTGTAATATGAACATAGTGGCATTCAGTTAGAATGCGTTCATTCCTAAGTATAGCAGATATTAGCTATAAGGTTGGATTCCTTTTAACCTTCTGTGGTGTAGTGGTAGCGCCTTGACTTAGTAATCATAAGTCCTAGGTTCGAGTCCCGGTCGGGGTAAAAAATGATTCATGTTTTCACATATGTAATGTGCTTATTTGATAATTTCATGGCCCGAATGAGATTGGGATTTGAATTAAATGCTAAAATGAAGCCACGAGTGAGGTTGGGGAATCTGTAATATGAACATAGTGGCATTCAGTTAGAATGCGTTCATTCCTAAGTATAGCAGATATTAGCTATAAGGTTGGATTCCTTTTAACCTTCTGTGGTGTAGTGGTAGCGCCTTGACTTAGTAATCATAAGTCCTAGGTTCGAGTCCCGGTCGGGGTAAAAAATGATTCATGTTTTCACATATGTAATGTGCTTATTTGATAATTTCATGGCCCGAATGAGATTGGGATTTGAATTAAATGCTAAAATGAAGCCACGAGTGAGGTTGGGGAATCTGTAATATGAACATAGTGGCATTCAGTTAGAATGCGTTCATTCCTAAGTATAGCAGATATTAGCTATAAGGTTGGATTCCTTTTAACCTTCTGTGGTGTAGTGGTAGCGCCTTGACTTAGTAATCATAAGTCCTAGGTTCGAGTCCCGGTCGGGGTAAAAAATGATTCATGTTTTCACATATGTAATGTGCTTATTTGATAATTTCATGGCCCGAATGAGATTGGGATTTGAATTAAATGCTAAAATGAAGCCACGAGTGAGGTTGGGGAATCTGTAATATGAACATAGTGGCATTCAGTTAGAATGCGTTCATTCCTAAGTATAGCAGATATTAGCTATAAGGTTGGATTCCTTTTAACCTTCTGTGGTGTAGTGGTAGCGCCTTGACTTAGTAATCATAAGTCCTAGGTTCGAGTCCCGGTCGGGGTAAAAAATGATTCATGTTTTCACATATGTAATGTGCTTATTTGATAATTTCATGGCCCGAATGAGATTGGGATTTGAATTAAATGCTAAAATGAAGCCACGAGTGAGGTTGGGGAATCTGTAATATGAACATAGTGGCATTCAGTTAGAATGCGTTCATTCCTAAGTATAGCAGATATTAGCTATAAGGTTGGATTCCTTTTAACCTTCTGTGGTGTAGTGGTAGCGCCTTGACTTAGTAATCATAAGTCCTAGGTTCGAGTCCCGGTCGGGGTAAAAAATGATTCATGTTTTCACATATGTAATGTGCTTATTTGATAATTTCATGGCCCGAATGAGATTGGGATTTGAATTAAATGCTAAAATGAAGCCACGAGTGAGGTTGGGGAATCTGTAATATGAACATAGTGGCATTCAGTTAGAATGCGTTCATTCCTAAGTATAGCAGATATTAGCTATAAGGTTGGATTCCTTTTAACCTTCTGTGGTGTAGTGGTAGCGCCTTGACTTAGTAATCATAAGTCCTAGGTTCGAGTCCCGGTCGGGGTAAAAAATGATTCATGTTTTCACATATGTAATGTGCTTATTTGATAATTTCATGGCCCGAATGAGATTGGGATTTGAATTAAATGCTAAAATGAAGCCACGAGTGAGGTTGGGGAATCTGTAATATGAACATAGTGGCATTCAGTTAGAATGCGTTCATTCCTAAGTATAGCAGATATTAGCTATAAGGTTGGATTCCTTTTAACCTTCTGTGGTGTAGTGGTAGCGCCTTGACTTAGTAATCATAAGTCCTAGGTTCGAGTCCCGGTCGGGGTAAAAAATGATTCATGTTTTCACATATGTAATGTGCTTATTTGATAATTTCATGGCCCGAATGAGATTGGGATTTGAATTAAATGCTAAAATGAAGCCACGAGTGAGGTTGGGGAATCTGTAATATGAACATAGTGGCATTCAGTTAGAATGCGTTCATTCCTAAGTATAGCAGATATTAGCTATAAGGTTGGATTCCTTTTAACCTTCTGTGGTGTAGTGGTAGCGCCTTGACTTAGTAATCATAAGTCCTAGGTTCGAGTCCCGGTCGGGGTAAAAAATGATTCATGTTTTCACATATGTAATGTGCTTATTTGATAATTTCATGGCCCGAATGAGATTGGGATTTGAATTAAATGCTAAAATGAAGCCACGAGTGAGGTTGGGGAATCTGTAATATGAACATAGTGGCATTCAGTTAGAATGCGTTCATTCCTAAGTATAGCAGATATTAGCTATAAGGTTGGATTCCTTTTAACCTTCTGTGGTGTAGTGGTAGCGCCTTGACTTAGTAATCATAAGTCCTAGGTTCGAGTCCCGGTCGGGGTAAAAAATGATTCATGTTTTCACATATGTAATGTGCTTATTTGATAATTTCATGGCCCGAATGAGATTGGGATTTGAATTAAATGCTAAAATGAAGCCACGAGTGAGGTTGGGGAATCTGTAATATGAACATAGTGGCATTCAGTTAGAATGCGTTCATTCCTAAGTATAGCAGATATTAGCTATAAGGTTGGATTCCTTTTAACCTTCTGTGGTGTAGTGGTAGCGCCTTGACTTAGTAATCATAAGTCCTAGGTTCGAGTCCCGGTCGGGGTAAAAAATGATTCATGTTTTCACATATGTAATGTGCTTATTTGATAATTTCATGGCCCGAATGAGATTGGGATTTGAATTAAATGCTAAAATGAAGCCACGAGTGAGGTTGGGGAATCTGTAATATGAACATAGTGGCATTCAGTTAGAATGCGTTCATTCCTAAGTATAGCAGATATTAGCTATAAGGTTGGATTCCTTTTAACCTTCTGTGGTGTAGTGGTAGCGCCTTGACTTAGTAATCATAAGTCCTAGGTTCGAGTCCCGGTCGGGGTAAAAAATGATTCATGTTTTCACATATGTAATGTGCTTATTTGATAATTTCATGGCCCGAATGAGATTGGGATTTGAATTAAATGCTAAAATGAAGCCACGAGTGAGGTTGGGGAATCTGTAATATGAACATAGTGGCATTCAGTTAGAATGCGTTCATTCCTAAGTATAGCAGATATTAGCTATAAGGTTGGATTCCTTTTAACCTTCTGTGGTGTAGTGGTAGCGCCTTGACTTAGTAATCATAAGTCCTAGGTTCGAGTCCCGGTCGGGGTAAAAAATGATTCATGTTTTCACATATGTAATGTGCTTATTTGATAATTTCATGGCCCGAATGAGATTGGGATTTGAATTAAATGCTAAAATGAAGCCACGAGTGAGGTTGGGGAATCTGTAATATGAACATAGTGGCATTCAGTTAGAATGCGTTCATTCCTAAGTATAGCAGATATTAGCTATAAGGTTGGATTCCTTTTAACCTTCTGTGGTGTAGTGGTAGCGCCTTGACTTAGTAATCATAAGTCCTAGGTTCGAGTCCCGGTCGGGGTAAAAAATGATTCATGTTTTCACATATGTAATGTGCTTATTTGATAATTTCATGGCCCGAATGAGATTGGGATTTGAATTAAATGCTAAAATGAAGCCACGAGTGAGGTTGGGGAATCTGTAATATGAACATAGTGGCATTCAGTTAGAATGCGTTCATTCCTAAGTATAGCAGATATTAGCTATAAGGTTGGATTCCTTTTAACCTTCTGTGGTGTAGTGGTAGCGCCTTGACTTAGTAATCATAAGTCCTAGGTTCGAGTCCCGGTCGGGGTAAAAAATGATTCATGTTTTCACATATGTAATGTGCTTATTTGATAATTTCATGGCCCGAATGAGATTGGGATTTGAATTAAATGCTAAAATGAAGCCACGAGTGAGGTTGGGGAATCTGTAATATGAACATAGTGGCATTCAGTTAGAATGCGTTCATTCCTAAGTATAGCAGATATTAGCTATAAGGTTGGATTCCTTTTAACCTTCTGTGGTGTAGTGGTAGCGCCTTGACTTAGTAATCATAAGTCCTAGGTTCGAGTCCCGGTCGGGGTAAAAAATGATTCATGTTTTCACATATGTAATGTGCTTATTTGATAATTTCATGGCCCGAATG
>JAXCGZ010010066.1:0-50946 GCA_037179515.1 Halocaridina rubra | reverse complement strand
CCAGGCAATGGCTGAATAATCAGGTAGATCTATAGGAAATTACTGACCCCCCGCTTAATCATCCGGGTCCATCGGTAATGACATGAAACACTGAAAGACAGGTGACGATAGTTATGAAGATAATGAGGCCCTGTTGCCACCGTTCGTTTTTATATAGTAGTAGATGCCCTAGTTGAAGTGGGGTATGGCGTCTTGTTTTGGGGAAATAATGGTATATAATAACCTCTGATACTCTTCTCGCTCACTAATGCCACTGCAGTGTAGTTGTACCATTCACTATGTGAATGATGAGTATAAAGAAATTATGGTATGGTACTCCTTGCATACCTCTAAAAATACCAACTTCTTTGAACTTTTCAGGTGTGGTTAAGATTATGTCCACCTCAACCCATAAGCTCACGGCCACCACCTCCTAAGCCTCCCACCCACTTTCGCTTGGTGTATGCCGGAGGCGGTGCTCCATGCCACACTCCTACTGATCTTACTCTGCAACAGCAACCAGCCGGAGCTCATAATGTCACAGTCTTTCATGGAATAGTCCAAATTGGCGGTGAGTGACATATCTCATTCAGATTGAATATTTGTCGAGGGAATTTATTTAAAATAGATTGGCATACAAAATTATATTTTCATTTTTATTTACAAGAAGTATTCAATAGGATATGAGTTGTACTTTAGTGGTGTTAGAGAGTCAAAGCATTAATGAAGCTTGTCTGTAACAAAATTACAATGTTTTGTATCTTGAAAATATCATAATTAGTGTATATATCAAGAAATTAAATGAGGATCTGTTAATTTCAGATGAAATTGAATTCACTTCTTATAGAAGAGAGAACTTCCCTTTTTCACTAACTATATATGAAGATGGTGTAACTACTGGAAGGCTTAGTGCATGCTGTGAGTACCGATATGCTGCTGGCAGCCGCTTGGGAGGACCATCCGGACACCTCAGGGTCTTAGAAATTATTGGTGGGGAGCCTTGCTTAAAGTAAGAATCCTTGTACAATATAGACTTTTTTTATCAGTAAATCAAGTTTACTTTTATTAATTATTTCCAATTTCAGTTCGGAGATAACTCCCAGAATCAGGTCTTAATGAATTGATAACAATGTATATATGATGTTACTTGGTACCTCCAGCTACATTGTGGATATAGGCTGTAATTACAAAGACATATATTTGAAGCTAGTGTAGTATTTTCCTATACTGTATTAATATCTAGTCAGAATATGATTTTTAAATACTTATTTACAGTTCAAAAATTTTAAATCTTACTCACAATGCGTAAGTCAGCTTCAGTAAGTAAAGAGTTTCAAGTTGCATTTCAGGTTACACTATACAACTTGAGATTCTTTTCTGGAACTTGCATTAAATTTCAATAGAGTTTGATGTACGACGTGAAGATATTACTCTAAATATAAAAATATTTGGTGGATAAGGACTGCTGGCCTTCCGACATATGGGATATTAGATTGATAAGAGTGAGGGATATCAAATGAATATGAGGGTGATACATTTAGTCTTCCTGCAGTTACAGTTCTTTTCTTATGACTACATCTACCGCCGAATATACTAGCATATTCGTTACATATGTCTTACTATTTCCACATCTGACAAGTCATATCACTCCCCATTCATGTATCTCTATCTTAAATATATTCTTGGTGTCCAGGCCCATATGAGAGCACCTTTTTTTGCCCGTCCGTGTGCCACACTCGTAAAAAAATGGGGAAAAAATCAGTATTCGTTATTCTACACCTCTTTATTGCTTCAATCATATGTCATAGTAATATATTAATATCAACTTTACATGTATGTGTTATGGCATATTTATTATTATTTCTCCAGATGCCAGATGAGAGCTGTAGAGAAAAAGCACTTTTCTCGACATAAAAATAGTTATTTGAGAACCAGACACAGTCATAAGACAACCAAAACATCGGTGGGCAAGTCTCAGTCACCTACTCCTGAAGAATCAGGTAGTATATGCTTATCTCTCTTTTTTTTTCCTAGGTGTTATTACTGAGTCATATATCTCACAATATACTTGAGAGACAAATACTATAAGAATTCGATTTGTAGAACAGTACTGCATTAACATTAATTTGGTATATTTAGTGCATGGTAGCGATATATATAATAAGGAATATTACAGTTAGACCTGCTTACTGTTGTAGAGAGCGAGAGCGTAGAGGAGGGCAGCATAAGCAGTAAAGCCAGCACTGGCAGATCAAGTCGAGGTACTCAGACACCTATGGGCGGTATTGGCATTTCTGACAGCAGTGATTCATCGACTGATATAGAATCAGATAGATCCAAGTGCTTTAGGTTAAGGAAGAGCAGAAATAAACATGTTCTCCAGTACGACTCGGACTCATGTAATGGTTCTTCTGACCTAGAAGTCGCAGCTGCTCTGGGTGTTCCATCTTGTGAGCCCAAAAAAGAAAGGAAGAAACACTCCTTGTCAAGGCGATCCTCAACCAAATACACTCATAAGAGAAATCTCAGTAATGGAGGAAAAGGAGAAAATAGCAATACCGAGCCTAGCCAAGACACTAGTAATGATGATGCGGACCAACAAAAAGAACCCCTTCACAATAAAAAATTATTTCATATATCCAGTAGTATGGAAGGTCAACTGGATGACAAAGTAACAGGTCGGAATTATCAAACTACCTCCAGTAAAGACCGTGGGAGCAGAAATAGTTCAGGCAGAAGTTGTAAAAGTACTAGGTCAAGAAGCAGACAAAGTAATCAGGATGCATTCAACAAAGTAGACAGCTTTTATAGTCAACAAAATTTTACTTCCTCAGCCAGTGAGAATCAAGATGCTTCAGACAACCCTGCTGAACACTCATATGGCAGTTCTTTCGAAGAGGAGGATGAGCATGAGAAAAGTAAGTCTGAAAACACAAGCAAGACTAAGGAAGGTGCAAGCAATGTTGAAGCACCCAGAGATGAGGACATGGGAGCTGCTGAAGAGAACCTGAAATCTGTAACAAGTGAAGTGGAAGAAGAAGTTTTGGAGGAAGCGAAAGACAGAAGTGTAATAGAAACCGTAGATGATACAGAAGTGGAAGTTGACTCGGAAATACTTAGTAACGATACCTCTAGGGCTGAAACAGTTAAGGAAAGTGATAAGAGTGTAGGGTATTCTATTAGTGAAGATGCTGGTGAGGATTCGGATATTGTTGGGCTCTCATACAGTGAAGAAGAAATCATTGAGGACGAAAGCAAAAATGATGGAAAATGATAGTAATGTTTTACTGAAGTTGAATGAATATAATAGTTCATGAATTCTCCACAGATATTTCATTACCTCTTGATTTGGGTAACAATAATTCTTTTACTGTGATATAAATTATTAGTAGGTTAATGAAGCATAGGTTTCAGTAAAATATTTAGCTTCCAAAAAGTACTCAGTTACAATGTCTACAGACAGAAAAGTATGCAATTAATAATTCATAACTTTGTTAGTTAATTTTTTTATGCATTGTGTTACTAATAGTCCTCATTTGGGGACGAACACGGACGGATTGAAGTTGGGAAATTAAGGCTGGATGCCCTTCCTTTCTGTCAAGAGATACGATTTCTTTCATGTTCACGAGTTTCAGAGCTAGTTTTCATCTGCATTATGTATACATTAGCAGTTTTCATGGATGTACATAGAGTTGTGCTCCGTAAAGCTATACATATTTCACTATATATATGAAGTAGCTGTGTACAGTTGCCTAATCTCAGCTCTATATATGAAATTGAAATAATCCATTACTTTTCGAAGAATGAGATGCTCCAAATGGCCAGGTGCCCAAGCAACTATTTCAGAGAAATATCTTTAGCTCTCTGGCAATGGAATCCTGATATCTGCACGAGGATAATTAGAAATCTATATAGTACTGGTGCTACACCAAATAATCTATCCTCTAAGAATGTTTGTTCGCAGAGAGCCATCACTCACATCAGAAGTGTAAATGCGACTCGTTGTTATGGCTGAATGAATATCTAGCAGAATTGTGTTGACATCACCCTACTTCATATGTAACGAGTGCAGTGAAATGCAATTCTGTTATATTTCGGCTGTGTGATATTCCAGGGAAAAAGTATTTTTCTTGTGTACTGTATAGATGACGTCTGCCTTCTTTAAATTGAAGCTAATTGCATTGTTAGTTGCTATCTTAATCACTGCTCCCCATTTTCCTAACACCCTTAGAGCTTCTTCTCTTTTCAGCTGTTAGTTGCTATCTTATGTTTTGCCCCCCCCGTCTTCCTAACATCCTTAGATCTTCGCCAAGAACCAAGTGTCCAAAGGGTATTTTCCTCATTCCACTGATGATTTTCCCACTTGTAGCACTGAATGCTATTAGGGGTTAGTGGTTGTATGAGTCTCAGTTTATATAATCCACTTTTTCAGTGAATGAAGACTAGTCATAAATCTCAAAATTATGTCATTTCAAGAAACAGCGATATGCATCAATATGGAAACCAACTGGAACATCAACAGTGGTTCAATGTAGAAACACCAGACAAAACGACAATAACAAGTTACATTAATGTACCATCAATGCATTTTTTGAAGTAATTTTAAAGGAAGAACTTAGATTATGTATAATCCTTTTTAGGTCCAGCGAATCTTCAGTTAATCGAGGTACAGATGACAAAATCTTTCATGATTATTCTGATTCTCTGTCTTGACATACCCATAATCCAGTGTTTTGCCAGATTAGTACATTTCCTCAGATAATCGGGTTATTTTAAGATCTGTAAGTGTACATATAGCTATGTGGATTGTAGTGTTGATTCTTTTGTGCACTAGTTTTTTCTAAGTTACTTACTTAATTGGTTACGATGAAGACATCAGAGAGATGCTTATTAATATTGTACCTTCTCACGGGATGCAGATCAAACATTAAAAAAAAAATTACATCCCTCTTGGTTTTGCTGACTGGAATTTAATCAATCTAGAGCACTTTTGCTGTAGCCCTAAGTTTCATGATAACGGTTTGAAATAATTCCATATTAATTCAAAAGATTATTTTTTATTTCACTGGTAAACAAAAGGAATAATCAGGAGGTTAAGACAAAAATATAAATGAAGTTATGATACATATATTAAATCAGTTTATATTTCTATGGTAATTAATATATCTAAATAATAACTGCTTTGGTCTCTAATACACAAAACCTTAGTAGAAACAATATACTGTAAATATTCTCTGACTTTAATGATGAAATAAATTTAAAATAGACTGTATTCACATAAGTGAAAAAGTGCTATGGTAAAAAAAAAAATTCCTTGAGAAACAAAAGTGTGACTGTTCCAGTCTTCTAGCTGAAGTCACTAAAGTAGTTTCAGATAAGGTGAAGAGTAACATAATAATTTTTATCCTCTAAAAATTTCTTCCAAAATTGACCAACATGATACAACTAAGCAGCTTCACCTATGATTATAGTTCACTTAAAAATAAGCTTCTCTAAGAGGAAACCACTCTTTTGACCAAAAATCGTTGCCTTCCTATAATATCATAGACAGATCAGGGAATTTAAGTGTGAACATACATTGCTACGAATGACACAACCATTTACAGTTTTTATTCAAAAGAAAATCCTTCAGATGCTAATTTATCAGAGTAAAATTTGGTGCTTCTTCAAATTATCCTCTGCTACCATATTTATAACAAGTATATTATTGAATTACCCACTCTCTCTCTCCCATTAAAATATCAATAATCACTACCCGCAGTGAAATGTAGCAAGTCTTATAAACTACAAAATAAAATGAAAGGCACATTTTTCACTATTACAAAAATGAAATACCTGTATCGCACTTTGGGCCAACACAGTTGCCTAATTTGTTATACTCGAACTAAGATAGCAAAGTTTTATCTTACTCTGCCTGTCCTGACCTCTCCAAGCAGTTCTTCGAAACATATTTCAGTAGCTTCCTGATATCCCTAAAGAAAATAAGGGGTTCTTTCTTGTTTCATACCAAGACTACCCATTCACAAGGTATATGCACTGTGAAAGCTACCTCCCTGATACCTAATATTGAAAGGCAACTTTCACTCTTATATCGGTAAAGCAGATCTCTGTGTGAATGATTTCACTTTAGATATCTCTACTTCATAAAATTCCCATCTTTGTGAATACACTCTCATATGCAGGCTCCATGAATTTTACATGTTGAATCATAAAAAAAAAATTCTTCGTTATTCCCAAATATTTGGAATGACAAATAAATACGTCTTTTAAAAAGTCAATAATAAAAAAAATACAATATTCTTATTACTAAAAAGGAACTGAGTTCGTGTGGTTACCACTTGTAAGCTTTAAGCCTTAGACCGGAATGCATATGTGCCAATTCTTGTAGATGTGAATATATTTTTACGTATATAATGAAGAAAAGTGTATAATAAAAGTATAACAAAAGCTTCATGAGTGAACTAAGGCTGTGAAAGCATTCATACCTAAACTAACTTAGAAACATCAATGCATGAAGGTTTGTGACTAGCTTGGTAACCACAGGATTTTTTTTATATATGAATTATATCTGGGCTTAACTGCCAATAACGAGGCAAAAACAATACATGAAAATATATATTCAGTTTCGTTCTGTTTCAATGCTGATTGTGATAACTAATTAATGTAAGGTACATGTGAAGATACAATACACAGTAATACCATCTTTATTGTGCAAAAAATCTTAAGAAGGTGGAGAAGTTGCTACCATTTAACCTAAGCTATATCAGATCAAAATAATGTTTTAGGTTCCATTCTCTTTTATTTGACTTTGGCTAGTATAATACAGCACTAAATACATTTACCATGCTTAAATATCTGATTTTCGACGCTGATGATGTAAGAGTATTATGCTAGCAATCAAAGTAATAAAAAAAAATAAAAAATAATTCCAAGATAATCAACTTGCATGATCATATATTCTGTACATACATTCTTTACATGAGCCAAAGCATATTTATAAAAGAACTTTCTTGATGAAATTGTAATATCTATATCAAAATTTTTAAAACAAAGGCAAGTGTGATACTAATATGATAAAGTAAAAATCTCACTCTTCTGTCAATTCACTTCATTCTCATATAAAAGCACTCCACTGCTCACATCATCGAGCAGTTAAAATTATAGGTGACATACAGTTTCAAGTTATCGTGCTTTCCAATTAATTTTTTTATATTATTACAACACATAAGTCATTACTTTATCAACTGCTTGGTTCACGAAGATGAAATCGGGTTGAATAATTAAGGCACATTCACAGTACGCTGAATATATTCTGCAGTAGTCCTAAATCACAAAACTTAATTAAAAATGCTCAATAATGCAAAAATAGAATTTAATAATACTGTACATTCAATTCAGCATGTGATCTTGGGAACTAAGACCATTCATGTCTACAGTAACATGACATCTCAAACAATTATAATCACACAAAAATGTGGCAACTGCCTAAAAACATGCTCAAAATACAATTATACTAAAAACAGCCACAACTTAAGGTATACAAGGAGAGATAAAAAAGGGCATCCAGTCAAAAATTCATGGGTGGGAAATATAGCACTCGTACAGATTATAAAGACAATTGACTTTCAGTGTAGGCAGAGTTCTGTTGTTAAGTGCTTTGCAACCTCAAAGCATACACAACACAACAAAGTAATCTTTGTAAAACAAATACAACCATAACAGCTTTTCTAGTATATTACAAACAAGGAACTCCTTTACATAAATGAAAGTGTGCAATATCCTTGTATGTTATAAAAGGAGTTATGAGCCTCAATACTTGCAATTAAGTTCTGTTATGTAATTATCTTTGAGAAATAATAGTATACAACCATAACAGCTTCTCTTGTATATTTACCGACAAGGAATATTCCTTTATATTAACTTGCAATTTCCTTGTATACTCTAAAAAGAAGTTAGGAACCTCTACACTGCAATTAATGTCTACTATGCATCGTAAAAGAAAGAGTAATGCTTTAAAAATCAGAAAGGGGATTCCTCTCGTATCTGTAACATTTACAAATCTGGTGAAAAATCTTCAGCTTGATCTACATAGGAACTGTTCGAATAAATGGGAGTCATAGGGTAAGATGGAGAGTTCTTCCAGTGAAAAGATACCATGTAGTAATATGAAAATACAATATAACAATAATTCCAGTAATTATCAAAATACAGACTATTGCATCAATAACACTGATACTAGTAACTGATGATAACACAGTAAAGCACCATCTATGTACGTGAAATGACCTTAAAATTAATCATTATGCTTTCTTAAAATATTTTAAATACTGTGCTATCAAAGTTACAAAAAAAATTTGATCCACAATGAAAACTTTTTCCCAACATACAACATGATAACAACTAAAATGTACTAAACATGACTACGTAAAATTTTAACATCGCAATTTCTATATTTATTAACCACAAGTCAAAATAACTTTCTTCGATATTCCACATTTACCAGTTAAAAAATACAGAAGGCTTCTCTCATAAAATTCACCTTTATAAGGCTTAACATTGCATACAGGAGGTTACATATATCAAGAGACTACAATGCGTACAGAACTGCCATTTCGTATTTTAATTATTTGAAGACTGAAAATTGCATATACTGTGATTATATACAGATTTCCACAACTTTTGGATATAAAATGATTACCTATAGATTTCCATAAATTATGCATATACAATGTTTATATACAAATTTCCATAACTTTTTACACTCATTTCAAGAGTTAGTTTAAAGCACCATTTCAACTTGACTAAAGCTACAAGGCATCTGGAAATAATAGTTCACATTCAAAAGGCATAATATGTTACAATGTCTCTAACATTTCAATATGATGTCTCTAATATCAAAATACCATTGAAACTCAACAAATTTCCTATAAACAGAATATAGATCATATCAAAATATAAACTCAGGGAGTAAATAAACAAGGAATTATTATAATATCTGCAAATATTTTTGTTTTCACTCAAGCTTTCACAAAATTAAGTATCTTTAATAACCACGATTGGAAAAGAATAATGCATAAACTGACAATATTTGTACAAACCAGCAGCACAACTCAATAGCAATGTCAAATGTATTGACATATAAAAAAAACTCACACTCACCCACGCATGTCCCATGTGTAAGTAAGACAGTGGCTTCTCTGTTCTTTGTGCCAAGCTGGCGATGTAATAAGCGTTATGGAGGAGGTGAAAAGCTAATGGCTAAAATCCATTAGCGACTCGCATTTCTTTTTCCGTCTTCTACAGACCAGAGCTACAGCGTGCAAGGTGATAACAGATATGCAAGGATACTTAACACTTAGTTTATTTAGGATTTACCATTTACTCTAGGCCTCAATGCCACCGTCCTCCTAATATAATGTTAACTGCATGGGCGCCCACAAGACTCTGCTCTCCTCAGTCATGGCTTGACCCTTTTGTATCGCCTCGGGTCATTCAGCGAAGGGGGGAACACCCCATAACCTATAGTGTGGGGGGTGTGCTTAAAGGATGCCAGTTCGGTACAAGGAACAGTGCGACATAAGTGCATGTATGTATACCTATTCATTTCTATCAAGTATACCGTATATTTGTATGCATAATGTGTAGTTTATGATGGAGGCTGGCTGTAGAAGACGGAGGAAGAAATGTGAGTCGCTAATTGATTTTAGCCATTAGCCTTTCACTTCCTTGATAACGCTTCTTACATCGCCAGATTAGTACAAAGAACAGAGAAGCCACTGTCTTATTTACCATTGGACACACGTGGGTGGGCATGAGTTTTTTATACGTCAGTATGACTATATAATGCATTATGAACACATTTAATATATTACAAACATCATCCGGATGACAACAATAGTTTTCATTTACATACCTATATAAATATCTATGCGGACTAACAATATACTGTATAACTAAGACCTTTCTTCCCTGATTGTGGTTCCAGAATATTTTGTTATTACACACTGCTATAGCATCACTATTCATGAAATGAGACACACACTTCTGCTCGAAAAAAATATTTTTACAGCGTTCTTAAAAATATTGCAGTCTATATGTGCAAGGAGTTACTACTGTAAGGAATGTGCTTCTGAGTGATAAATCTGTTGCCATTAAAAATATTTTGGACTCGAAATTCTACTAGATACAAATACTGTTGTGTACCAGAACTAGTTCAGTTACGGTTAAAACTGCACATATAGATTATGCCTAGGATAAAGGTGCAAGGAAATGGATTAGGTTTCACAAGAAGCAATAAAAATTAATCTCATTCGACACCAAAGAATGTAAATGTCATATATGTTGTAAATTATCATATTTAATAATAACTAATGCTATCTATTATACCTAGGATAAAGATGCAAGGTAAATGGATTAGGTTTCACAAAAAGGAATAAAAATTAATCTCATTCAACACCAAAGAATGTCAATGTCAAATATGTTGTAAATTATCACATTCAAAAATAACTCATTCTATCTATTATACCTAGGATAAAGGTGCAAGGTGAATGGATTAGGTTTCACAAAAAGCAAAAGAAATTAATCTCATTGGACACCAAAGAATGTCAATGCCAAATATGTTGTAAATGATCACATTTAAAAATAACTAATTCCATATTGTCAGAGCTACGCAAAAATAAATTTATTTGAAGCTTTACTATAAACTAAGACTACAAGTTTATGTTATCTCTCCAATACTATTTCAAAGCTCATAAAAACTATACTGAGGGGTAATTCTACACAGTCTCTATTGTCTTTGATATGTGCATACAAGTGAAAAAGTCTAAAAGAAATGTAAAATCAGCTTTCCATTTTGCTTAAAACAGAAAGGTGATGATGCTGATACCATTTCAATTACTTCTACGTAAAAATAAAACAAAAATATATATCAACTACAAAATGCCATAAAAACTACCATAATAAAGTTAAAAAGATTTAAACATATTTGACATATTTGTGAATTGACATATAAAAGGAATCAATTCATCAAACCACAACTTACAATGCTCAGAGATGATGTCTCATTGCCCTTTACACATTAATATAGTAACTACTTCAGCGTAAATATTAATGAAAAAAAAAAATTTAACAACCAAATGCCTTAAAACTAGCATAATAAAAAGTCAAAAAGATATTAATACATTTAGCTTATTTATGAACTCATATAAAAAATGAATAAAATGCATCATACCACATCTTAAACGCTTAAGAGACGATGTCTCTTCCTCTTACGACATCAATATAATAATATCTTAATGAGAAAAGGATAAAGCGAGGATAACTTACATTTGTAATTACTACTTGCTTTAAATCAAGGGGGACCACAATAGCAAAGTGGTGAGAATACTCAATTAAGGAGTTGATAGACCCGATATCAATCCCATTATGGGGCATAAGGGAAGGCAACCAGCCTTAATTCCCCAGCTACACTCTGTCAGGGTCAAACCAAATAGTGAGGATTAATAGAGAAACAAAAATTGTACCTTTTACTTTGCTTAACAAGGAGCCAATTACAAAGTGTTCCAGCTTTGCATAACTGTTTAACCAGCTACAGGTACCAACTATACACAAATATTAGATTATATGAATAAAAATAAAACTTTCCATACCATATATTACAACTCAATATACAACACTTTAATAAAGTATTTTACACCCCATAAGAGCATTGTCATAAAAATATTTTATAATTTTACACTACAGATCCAAGTCAATAAAGCACCAAAGACAGTTCTTAATAAAAGAACATATTTTACAATGTGTTAAGAATCGACTACATTATACAGCTTCAAAAGTTTTCATAACGTTATTTAAGATGACTTGTGTATGCGTCAAAAAAGCACCATCACCAAAGACTGCATCGCATTACGCAATTTGTACCCAATAGTAAGATCATTAGTAAAATTTTACTGTCTACAGTACTACCATTCACTTAAAATTAATGGTTTATATACTTTTCACTAATATGCTATCTTACATACTAAAAGTGACAATAAGTGGCTCTACTATGTTACTGTATTGTGCATATTCAATATTTTATTGTAATTTTTCCATAATCTGCGACAGCTCCATAAGCTGTCACAGGTTCAGGATATTTAAAGCCTTAATGTTGATAAAAATTTTGCATATAAGAGGCTTGTTCACCTCTATTAATACAACAAAATGCATGTAAAATATGTAGAACTCTTAGCATGATAATTAAAAAACTGAACATTTACAGTCTTTCACATTCATAAGTGGAATTCTTGAGCACATGTTAAAAGGATAAAGCTGCATTTTGTGCATACTATGATCTACATATAGTTATTTTTCCCTTATACATTTTATCTTTATAAGCAGCACCAGTAACTATTAAAGTATCAAGTTTCTTGCTACTGTGATGCAGATGCAGTGATTAAAAACAAACAGTCAGACTAGATACTATCTTGTTACAAAATAACAAGAAATCTACCATTAACAAGAAACAAATGCTATATTCTCCAAAGTTTCAAAAGAGAGAAACAAACGACTCAAATTCATTTTTATTAATGATATTAAACGGAAGCCAGGACTGAAACTAGTCAAAGTCAAATTTGAGCAAAGAATAACCAATATTCAAATAAGTGATGAATCAAAGATGAATGAGCATATACACTCCACATTAATCAAATTGTAAAATGATCTAGTAGCAATTACCTAACAACGATTAAATGAAAAGGGTTTTAATTCTAAAGAAAATAAGCTGCGTATACTTATGTGCCAAACAATTAGCCAGTTTATAATATCACTAACAATGGTAATCTTTTACATAGACCTTACTTATGAGCAAAGTACTGGTATAACAACTTTTACCTATCTCCAGAACCCTCTTCGGCAGCTTCATCAGTTCCAACATTGTCAATGCTTGGAGATAGAGCTGGCTGACTGACTGGTGTCAGGGTTTGAGGTGAATCACTACGAGGTATAAAGACTTTCTCCAGTGCTCTTCGTATGGGCGAATCAATCATGAATGTTGGTTTGGTGTCACTAGAATTTTGGCTTGGATTTCTGACGTCTGACTGCATATCATCTGGGTTCCTTGTGAACAAATAATAGCACAATGAATCACTATGAAGATACTAAGAAATATACAACTTCTCGCTCCAGGACTGACTAGTACTCAATAGATTTAGCCTTGACATAAAAATTAAATCTATATAAAATACAAAGATGCAATAATGTTCAGTTGATATAAAAACCACACAAATATATATTGTACACAACTGTAACATACAAGAGATATTACATTAGACAATGATCTTAAAAAAAAGGATACAAATTAAACATTACTCTGAAGTTTTGCAGGATCGTTGATTTAAAATTTACTGAACAAGGAAGAATTTAATTAACACTGCAAATGATTAGGCAATACTTATTTTATATATCTGACGAGAGTTTACTCTTTCCAAAATATGTATTGCAGTATCATCAGCATATCTGTTTAACTCTGGAACGGTACACAAGCTCACTTTACAAGATATTGAACAATATACAGTACTAACAATGATCACTGCACAGCAGACTCAAGTGTTGAAACTGTTTCAATGACAAAAGAAAATCATAAAAGAAAATAAAACACGAAAATAAACTTTGCCACATACTAATTCCAATGCATTTTGCACAGGCTGTGATGATATTACTCCCTAAAAACGGTAAAAATCTTACCTGATAAGGGAGACATGATTGCCATTTGTCAGACCTCCTTGAATGGTCTTCTCACATCTGAAAGTTACACTGAATTCTATAGATCTATTAACAGAAAAATATTCCATATATGGATTAAATTAACTGTTTAAGCCTTATAAGCAAATAGTTATACAGTATATTTATAGCTGTGTCATAAAAATATCATATCTACAATAACAGCAAATAATTCTTTGCCACTAAGATATTTGTTAATATTATCATGAAACCAATAAGAAAACATTTACACACAGCACAAGCAGAAGCTTATTTTAACATACTACCAACTTTTAAGTTAAGCATATCTCTTAAAATCAATTATGTAAAAAGTCAAAGAAATTTCTCTTTTTTTCAATTTTTGAATACTGCAAGTATAGTAATACAAAGAAGAAAATGCAAATTGCAAGAGGACTAGCTCAAAACATAAACTGTTATATCCGTCTTAAGACAATGGCATAAAATAGCACTATATATTAACAGTAAAGGATAATACTTTTAACAGTATGATATATTCATGACACAGACAGTTGGGGATCCATCTCATGCAACACCCAATGCATATCATTTCTGTTGCAGTCTATGCCTCTATATAAAATACATATGAATAGATATAAGCAATGTAATGCACTTCTGAATAACCAAAACACGATTAACACTACAGATATCATTAAAAAAAAATTATTCAACACATAACAGCACCAACAAGCTTGCATTTGTACAAACTTATAAAAAAAAATTCTTCATCACCTCCAATGACAAGTCTGCAATATGTCATCGGAGGTAATCACGAATAAACACCGCATCATAATTGGTGGCATAATTATTCCTCTTTTTCAGTGACTGAAGGTACATATAATTTCCAGCTTAAATTTTCAAGAACATTTAAATTGAATTCACTGTTTTAAAATATCCTCATCTATATTTTAGGTAAATTAAGCAAGATACAATCATATGGCAGTAAGCATATGCATAATTTAAGAATAATGGTTCAAAAAGCCATTAAAACAAACTAATACAGTAGTCCTGACAATATCCCACCTTCTCTTAAAATTCCGGCCTCAATGCCTGGTTCAGTATGGAGATCATTTTTTTCACCAATATTTAAAAATCAGCATGATCTAACGCAGACAACATGGACATTGTAACCCTTTCTAAGTCTGCCTTTCAAATAAGGCTTTCTAAAGAAGTCTGTCAGCAACTTTAGTTGGTTTCACAGCACCCTTGCTTTTAATAAATGCTTAACAAGCCAGACACAGTGGCACACTTGATACGGGTAATACTGGTCGCATAACAAGATGTATATAATAAAACAGAGAAAAGAATCCAGAACACAAAGGCAGAATTTTTCTTTCTCTGATGATCAAAAACTAAAATTCTTTGTATCTTCTATGTTTGTGGTTTGACACGGCCACCCCCTTACAAGGGGGACTGAGGACTTTGTATATGTTTGTACATTTTTCTCTTTGAAAAGGCAAATCATATTCCATTTACAGTATCTACTAAAGTTCATAATCTGGCAAGCCATTTTCTTAATAATGCTTCAAATTTCTAATTGCTTAGACCATGGTTCCCAGCGTGGGGCGCACGCCCCACAGAGGACAATTTGATATTTAAGGGGGGAAATTCGAAAATGTGTACATTTTTTGCTAGTGAGTCTGTGTGAGTGTGTGTGTGTGTGCGCGAGTTAATATTTACAGTGCATATACAGTTTGTACTTCCCGCCTCCCCACGCCCACATGTCTCAGTTGACTAATGTTACAGGGGGTGGTGATCTTGATTTTAAAGATGCTTAGGTGGGGCATGGCCAAAAAAATGTATGGAACCACTGTGCTAAGGTCACAATCCTTCTTGTAAAGTAGGTGGCCAAGTAAAAGCACACACCCATATATACCTATTAAGAATTTACAACTACATCCAGACTATTCAAGCTAGATATGTATACAGTATTTCAAAATGATGGTCATGCAGTCTCAGCAGCCAACAACTACCCATACAGTAATTACAGGCCAAAATCAATATGTATACAGTATACAGTAATGTTCATGCTAAAATAAAAGCCTAAATAATTTCAAGACATATTGGAATAAACTGACTAAAGTACTATGCGTACAATATATATGTATACTTTGGAATTCTATTTACATTGTGTCTGAATAAAAATCATGTAGCAGAGAATAAAACAAATTTATATACAGTATTATGTACTTACATACTGAGCAAAGCTATGTTCAGGTCATGCGTTGAACCTGGTGTGTAATTTTCATTTCCTTGAAGTTCACATTCCAATCTGCGAAAGAATATTTTCAAAAACTCTTCTAGTTGCATAATTAAGGAAATTAGTATGAAAATAAAATAAAATAAAAATTCACACAGGAATGAGTCTAAAAAGTTCATGCACTCAATTAGAAAAAATAATTTAATACCTGAAAATAAGTTTAATTTACATAGTACACTTAACCACTAGAAAAATATACAAACAATAATGACACAAGCTTTTGCACAATCTGCTATACATAAACTGACTACATCAAAACGTTTTTACCATCCTTTTCAATATTTGAAAATCTATATATCAACTATAGCACAGAGTATTTACCGTAAAGCTTTAACAAGAGTCTGTTGCTGAGCCATCAAAAAACTGACTTGGGATTTCAAAATAGCTATTTCGCTTTCTCTCTCTCGAAGCTGTTCCTGGAGATCAGCAACATTTTCTTCCAAGCTCTGACACATTGCCTGTTTACAAAAATAACAAGGGAAATTGTGTAATATATTCCCATTTACTGGTAACAAAATGAATAGTTTTAATTACAGATTGAAGATATGGAACATATACTTCTACTTTATAAAATTAGAGCAAGGTGTTAGATTCACAATATTAGAGACATCTGTGGCTCAGCAAACTAAGCTGTAGACTCCTGTTCTACAGGTCCCAGATTCCAATCCTGACAGGAGGAAGAATATCTCTAAAAAATATTAGTAACAGCATACAGGACACGTCATGTGCATGCCAGTTCTTTTACCTAAGCTCTTAAAGTACTTGGTTCCACCAGTGGCCTTCTATTTTTGTCAATGTACTTATTATAACCACTAAGATGGTACAGATTAGAAAATTACACCTGCCACTAAAAAAAAAACTCGAGGTAGAAACAAGATCAGCATAAAAGTGAAAATATTTATTTACTGACCCTACTCTCTTCAAGTGTGTCATGTGCTCCAGGTGGATCATCCAAACAGAAGAAATCCCGAACACACTTCTTTTCACGAATCTTTGTGTGACCTACAGTGAGAAGTTTAAATATTAGTAATCTACAACTATTATCATAACCAGCAATATATATATAACAATATTCATGGAGATTGAAGATATTCCTTTAGAGAAAATGAGTCATGTTAAAATACCATGACATCATTCCATGCTGCATGCTGTACTCTAAATACTGTATGCTTAATGCATAACAATAATATCTAATGGCCATAAAAAAAAAACTGATACTGAAACAGGACTTACCACTGATGCTGGAGGAACATAACTCACCGATAATATTATCAATGAATGCTTGAAGGCCAATCTGGCGATCTTCCAAGAAGATGGGATCAAAATTATCACCAAACCACCTTTTGGGAGGCAGAGCGAACCTCAGGCCAGGAAATTCTTTCTGAAGCTAAAATGATAAATAAATGCTAAACAGGCTTTCATTCATATGAAATGTAAAAACAAAAAGAAATTCACCCGTAACTTTGATAAGCAATTTAATATAACAATGTAAATGCATTATCTCCGAATTTCAATCTCCTAACCACATACACTGTGATAACCAACATCTTTCACTCCTCTTTCCCTTGTCAAAGTTTGGATATATAAGAGAATTTACCACTTTAGAGAAGTTCTGCTATGAAGCACACATGATTATAAATGAGCATTTTCTTCATTCCATTAGTAATGAAATAAAATCATATAAGACAAAAAAAAAATCTTTGAACATAGCAAGAGTGAAAGGAAATAAAAGAACTGATTTTCACATGTGTACAGTGTAGACGATACCGTTAAATAAATTTCATATAATTTTATCATTTTTTCTGTTACTCTGATTAGGGCATATACAGTACTTATTGCTAGTAGTCTACAAATATTCCAGCTACCTTTTTATTCAGTCGTACAAAGTCCGTAAAACGACGGAACACAAACCACTGATCCCCACTTGGTTGGTGGAATACTTGAATCTTAAAGATCTGAAATTATAATAATTAAAAAGTGCATCATTCTACAAAATACAGAATATTAGATGATATTAAGTGTGAGGAAATTAAAACCATTAATTTATTTCAAATATATAAAAGAACGTTTATCTATATGGAACACATAAATGTGTTTTTTATTTTGGAACATACGTTACTATACATTTGCATGTTACATAACCACAGGAACTCAAGATTAAAAGAAGACCATAAAGAAAGTTAAATTGAATATTCAATTTGTGGAATATGCATTGCATTTATCAAATAAATAAAAAGTATTTAGATCCATGGTTCCCAACCTTGGGCACGTGCCCCACCAGGGGGGACATTTCAATTTCTATGGGAGGCAATTCGAGAATGTGGTAATAACACTTAATTTTTTTCTAGCAAGTCTGTGTGAGTGTGTGTGCGAGTTAAAACATGCATACATAAAAATATTTGTGTATGCATGTATAGGCTTTGTGCAACTGGTCCACAAGGTACTTTCCATCTCCTCACGTTCATGTGTCTCGGTCACAGGGGGGGCACCAGGATTTTAGAGATACTTAAGCAGGACATGCCAAAAAAAGTTTGGGACCATAGATTTTGATGAAAGTACTCACAGTGAATCTAGAGCGCTCTTCTAGTACCTCATAGCCCACTATAGGCATGCGATACAGGCAAGTATTATTGTTGCCATTGGTCTGTGAAAAACCTAATGCTGCTAGTGGGCCAGAGAGTGGAGAGGTTTCTGTTCCAGCACCTGATAAAAATTGGTTAAGACTTCTTGAGATTATGCATCGAGAAAAAGAGCTTAAAATAATCTCATATTCTTAAGCCAGTACATTTGTGCATACACACTAGAAAAATGATCATCAATAATAATGAGTTGGTCGAAGGAATTGAATTATACAGAGATTTACGCGTATAAATCAAATACACTGTATTTCGTTTTTTACTGCAAATGCTAGATGCAGACACCAGATGATGAGATTCTGGATGCATAGTAATGAGTTCCAAATATAAGTAGTAGTGACTGTGATAAAGAAAATATTATATTGAACAAGTTCCTCTTGATTATTATTCGTCAATAGTCTGGTAGGAGTATGTTGATAAAGATAATGACATAACGAAATTAGCAAAAATATACACAACTAGAACAATTATACTTAGAAATGCATACAAATGATAACAATAAACACATGCGTCATATCTACTGACAAAGAGAAACAAGAACAGTTGCACCTGCTGAATAAATCCTGCCAATTTCATAAGCCCAGAATCAAGTACAGCATTCTAATTATACAGCACAATAAATTTTTAATACAGTATTTTGATTTTAATAATGAGATACAGTGGAATTCTTAAAATCATTATTCAAATACACAAAGAATACATTCTATTACCTAGTTTCGGGTTATAATGAACATTAATTCTATTTCCACAAACGTAATATCTCTCTCGTTCCTGACATTCTTACCCGAGTCATTGGTGTTCTCAGAGCTTGGTGTGGAGTCAGTAGACGTGAGATTACTGCTGGAACCATACCAGGCATTGCCAGAGGTACTTCTATAAATGAAAAGTACATTACATTACTGCAAATATATCATAATAAGTAAGCAAAATCTGTAAACATACAGCATTAAATAGTAAGGAGGCACATAAGTGAAACAACACATGGAAAATACAGTAATTCTGTTTTTCAGATTTTAACTGAACCCCTTCTCAAGCACAAGTACACTTGAGAAGGGATCCAGTTAGGACCCGAAAAATAATGTTACTTTCTATGTTTCACTGGTGGGCTTTTGTAGTATATATTATCATTTTACAGCAAAGATTGAATGAAGCCATAATCACATATGTAAGAAACTTACAGAGAAAAATGACTAAGCAACAAAATATAATTCAGATTTTCATTAAAATTAAAGTACTGACGCATATCTAATGAAATAAATGACTCAAGCATATTAAGGTAACATTATCTTATAGCAGACAGAATGCAGAAGTAAACTTTTAAAAAATCCTGCAACTCAAGTCCTGGCTACTATTGCCAGTAAAATACTTAATATGACTAAAATGTATCAAAGGTATACATCTCAGCCCAATCAGTACTGACATTTTTTTACATTACTATGATAAATAGTCATATTTTCTATTAGGTAACTTTACATAGTACACACTGCACTGTCGCCACAATCTTACCAAAATTGTATTTGTCTGCATCATTATTTCCAACCAAAAAAATCATATGATATTTAATACTCAAATATACTCTCTCAATTTGTATCTTGTGAAAATGAGCAACCCCCCAGAAATACGCTATACAGATAGTTAGCTTAGTTAGGTTAGAGAGTAACCCTGGGGATATTCCTCTTTACAATATCCCTCATTCTTACCTTCCACCCCTGCCAGCTGAGAGTCGGTTAGGATTTGGATTCCCATTCATCAAGGTGTTCCCTATCAATTCAGGATGATTATCTAAAGGATGACTAGACGATGCAATATTTCCTGTATTTAGAACTTCTCTAGATGCATATGCAGAAGAAGGCATTGAATTAATGGGAGAAGTTTCTCTCGATGTACGACGAGAAGCTGACCTGGAGTTAGAGGGAGTTACTTCCCGCGAAGCAGCCATCCCTCGTGTGACTGCCACACGTGATAAGGCCATAATGGTATGTCTCAATCAAACGCTGAGGAGAAAATCAAGAATCATTTTAAATAAAATGCTTGGAGGATATATTAACCGAATACTTGAATACAAAAAAAATTTGATAGCGATAAAAAGGTTATGGATTGAAAAGATGCATGAGAAAACAAAACTAATTTCTTACGGTAATTGTGCAAGACAGTAAAGTTTCAGTGAATGGACCTTAGTCACCTAAAATATTGGCTAATTAATCAAAACCAATTCTGAGAATAATCTTTACAGAAATTATCACTGAAATGCCAGTATAGACACCTAAAGAAATAGCTAATAACAGCTTGGTGGTCCAACAGCTACAGCGCTCAACTCAGGAAATGACAAACCTGTAATCATTCCCACTGCAGTGCATTAGGAGGGTCATCCAGTCTTCAGTCCACAGCTACAACCTACCTGAGTCCACCCCATTTGAATAGGAAGTAACAGTTGCCACATAATATGGCAAGCAAAAACATTACCAAATATATTTCTTGTCACAAGAGCACTGATTCATACTAATAAAAAAAAATTATCAGGAACAGTACACATGAGATTAAATGACTCAGCTTCTAAATAATGCTATTAAATATTATCATATCAATTTCTTTTCCTTTACTGTGTTAGCCTATGCTAACACAGTTATAAGAAACCTCTGCCATACTGAAATACTTTTAGCAGCTTTTGTCATGACTAACTTCATTTAGTCTAATAAAGCAATCACTAACATGTAACAACAGCATTAATTGTGTCCTACGGTATGCAACAATATGCACTTTTTTAACTCTTACTGGTGTGTTGGAATAGTTCAAGGAAAATTCACTACAAAGACAATTAAGGTGCTATAATCAAAGAGTTTTCACAACATATACCAAAGCTACTTCCCTTGGGCGTCTGGAAGCTTCAGTCTGGCTAGGGCTCATTTGAGGGTCACAGTATGTACAGCATGGCAATTTTTCTTGGCAACGTATTTCAAAAACAAGTTATAGTTTCTATATATTCAGGAATAGTGCAAGCCATACCCTATCCAAGTTTAGAATAAGTATCTAAATAGACACTTTATTTGCTTATGAGCTTTTAAGTTATAGGGAAACTGAATTATCTCTTACATTTGCTTAATATGTATCATTCCTAAAATACATTCAACTAACCACCCAAGATATATGAAACTACAAAATATTGAAAAAATTTCATAGAATAGTTAATAAACAACAGTTTCATTTATCAACTCATTTCTTAACTGGGGATTGATCTAATTTGACCAAGTCTAACCTCAAAATATAAAAATTTTTATCAACCTCAAAATATAATATTTTTATTCAAAGTTTTTCTTACCCTAATTTCAGCTTATTTCCACTGGAAAAAGGCTTAGGTAAGGATGTTAAGGGGCTGCAGCTACCTGGTGAGGGAGGATAACATCATTTATAATAAATAGGTCTGGAAATATATCTTATGTTCCCTGCTACAAAAAGAAAAAAACTCTTCCCATGTTCTTCTCCAATACTATTGTAAGAGATTGAGATAGTGGGTTCAACTCAAACACGGCTTATTTTCCATGTTGATGATCCTCAAATTCATCTGACTCAAGTCAAAAACCATAGGAAATATGCAGTTTTCATCTTCGAATGCAAAACAGTATATATTGAAATATTTAACCATTCCCTAAATCAGTGGGATCTACTTACAAGTTACAAATCAATTAGAGACAAGAAGAGAAAAATCCAGTTTTAGTAATACACTATATATGTGTAAAGTATCTTATCAGCCATACACAGTACTTTAATACCAAGCAGAATACTAAATACGTATTTCTGGTATACATGTGCGCTGCAATGTTAACTTGCAAAAAAACTTTGTTAGTATTACCTTAGCATAAAACTACCGTATCTTTAAACAGAATTAATACTGCCAAAAGGGTACTGTATGTAAATGGTATGTGCTGTACACAAAGCTTAATCTGCTCTTAGGTCCTGACCAAACTGTTCAAAGTGAGACGAGACTACTTTGAACATTTACTTTGAACACGAAACGTGTGAAGTACTACAAATTAAAACCTCCACCTCACGAGAGAACAAATTCTATTACAGCAAAATTTAATTTTCATTGTAGCTGCAAGTTATTTGACCAGCAGTAAATAGTAATACTAGGAGAAAATATTCAAATTCCTAAGAAGAGCGAGGTATGGCGAAGAAAGTACCGATTTTCACTATAACAAGGGCAGAGAAGGAAAAGGTGCTGAGCTATCTCTGAGACACAGCAATGACTACAATGGCGAGCTGTAGCAGCGTCCCCAACGTAAATGTATCCTAACAACCTCTCATCTCTGATTCCTAAGCTCAACCCCTGGCCTCCAATGCCAGGCATATTTGTGTCTCACTGAATAGGAATACATGACGTCGATCAGCACATCACTGCGAAGACAAAGAACCTGCGCTTCTGAACAGAAGGTAGATCGCGTACTCCTGGGCTAGGTGGGGAACGAGATGGAAAAGACTGTAATTTTTTTTTTTTACTCATACATTTGTCTCATCCAAAACTGCGCTGTGTTACTTAAGTAGGTCTGGATACTGTAATATTTATGATGTGTTTTGAGCAAATCTGACTGCCAATGTCGTCGTAAATTTTTCCTTTTCGGGTGAGGTTAGGAAAATTAAATTGGGCTAGGTCAGGAATAACTTTCCACAGTTTTGAGTCAAATTCGGTCTAAACATAAAAATCATAAAAACAAATTGATTTAACTTCCAAAGGGAGACGGGTGTAATTGTGAAAATTTACTAAAGAGACATGACCTCCAGAATTGCTGCCTCATTTCAAGAGATGCAACAACCAGGCCGAAGGCCAATGAAACGCAATACAATAACCACACTCCAGAAGTTGAACTGTTATCTGGAAATAATTATACACCTATAAAATCACATTGTGGTCTTAAAAAACGGTGCGATTTCAAGGCTGCCTTCGATTCAACACTTAAAAGTAGAGGGGGCATCCATGGTGAGTCAGTCAGGGTATGGCAAAATGAGATGTCTACCTGGCTTACACACGATTCATAAATACACGGACATTTGATCTACACTACCATACATAAACATTTCTTACATACCCTGCCATAAAAGAATAGCTTCAACACATTTTTTTTCCTCCGTTAGAACCACTACATTAATATTCCAAGCACAATACTACGAGACTCGTGACGCAGTTGACAACAACAAACTTCAACATCATCCACCCCCAAGACACTGTATTATTATCACACTCTGAGGTAAACCTTAGCGTTAATATTTAGTAATGCCTCTCATTTTCTATAAAATAATTAGATTTAAAGCTCTGACAATATTATTTTCATATATACGAAACTAAATAATATCAGTATTACTTTTTGTGTTAATTATAGTATTCAATATTTACTGCTACGATTATAAAAATGTCTAATTGATATTTATATTTTCATCTATAAAGGGACTAGACTTTTATTATTATTATTATTATTATTATTATTATTATTATTATTATTATTATTATTATTATTATTATTATTATTGCAAGAATAGGCTATATCAGTATTAATTTTGGAGTTATTTATTATTTACTTATTTTTATCATGATCTGATATTTCCAATTTATAAATCAAATTCTAATATATAAGTAAGCTAACAATTATTATTATTGTTATTTCGTATCTTCTTTCATATGATATTGTAATCTTAAATTATAAATCTATAAATAAAAATTAATAAAAAAAAAATCGTAAATTTTTCTGTTCTAATCTTCAAAATAAAAATTAAGTAATAGAGACATTAACTATTTTTACTGCCTATTTTTCGATTTTTCTGCATATATAAAATAGTGAAATGTATATATATATATATATATATATATATATATATATATATATATATATATATATATATATATATATATATATATATATATATTATTTATTTTTTTTTTTACACCACAAAGTACCTATGTAAATAAAAAGTTCACAATACCGTACTTGAAATATTTGTCACCTGATATTTATCAACAATAGATACATTATAAAAATTAGATTAACTAAATATTTTCCTTATTGTTCATTGCAACAGATAAAATTAATCATTGCAACAGATTTTCTATTTAAAACATACAAATGGAATTATTGAAAATTTGTACCGTATTCTCATACTTTAAAAACAAATACTACTGTAGTTTTATTATATATTTTTTTAGAGATTACCATTAATGGAGCGAGTATATTTCATTTGCATTTTATTCGTTTTTTCTATGGGCAACTACTTAGTTAATTTAAGTTAGAATTAGTATTATTAGTAAAATACCCCCTTGCGTATCGTAAAAGTTGAGTAATTAGGTTGGGGGCTAAAGGACTAAAAATACCCACCCACGTTTTTTTTTTTTCTCCACGAAGAGGCTAAGACTTTGCTTTGACTCGGCCAGCCCCCTTATGAGGGAGATTGCGACCATGGTATATGTGTGTATATTTTTACATAGTAAAATATACTTGGTGCATAAATTTCGTAAATATTTAAAGTTTAATATGCATCTAAAGAATGGTTTTCACTTTACAAGTATGAATTATCACGATGCATAGATTTTTTTCTTTAATTCAGTTTTTGACATTTTCTTCAGCTGTGGTTATCGGTTATCACGGCAGAAAATTTCTCCCCACTTACCCTGTGAATGACCAAAGCAGTACAGTAGGAGAAGGGATCTGTGGTGATCCTATAATCCCAAGAAGCTCAGAGGAGTGGTTGGGGTGTGTAATTCGAATCGGCTAACTTTCCTTACAAGGGATATTGTATTTGGTTCATCCATTTCGTAATTGTTTTCGTAAAAGTTTATATATATATATATATATATATATATATATATATATATATATATATATATATATATATATATATATATATATATATATATATATATATATATATATATATATATATATATATATATATATAATTTATTGGCATTTCCGTCATTCCCAAAACGTGTGAAACGAGAGTCTGGCAACACTGTTAAATGTGGCAGATCTGTAGTGTTTACAAAACGAAAAAAGGCGTGAGTACAATAATTATAATATATCGTTCAATTTCGTTACATTCTGACGTAGCTTATTTAATTATCATATTTTGATGCTGTTTATCCTAATTATGCATAATAATGAATTCTCTAACCTAATCTGGGTAGATTTTTTTCTCTCGTTCCCGCAACGAGTGAAATAAGAGTAGAAAACATGGAGAGGATATCTAAGCCATAAAAGGAAACAAAAGAGTAATGTCAATTATCAAGTCTTGTCTTATCTAGGAATTAACTAAACAAAAACTAGTCCAACATAATATAACAAATGTCAAGGTTTCATCTTAAATTTTTACTATGACACCCGTCTCCCTTTAGAAGTGAAATACTGTATATGTTTTTCTTACGGTTTTAGATATGCTTTGTGCAAATTTGGCCATCAGTATAGTTGGAGATTATTTATAACCTAAGTTTAATTAAAAACGAGTTATTTGCGACGATTTTGAAGGTCGTATTAGTTCAAAACGCATTGAAACTTTTAGAATATGAGACGGGTATAATAGTAAAGAAAGACCGTTTTTTCCTAATTAGGGGTGTGAAAGTAAACATTTGCGCAATTATTTAACAGTGCTTTGGACTATTTAGGTTGTATTAGTATTGGATCCACTGCTGTTAAGTTGCAACGGTACTTTTTGGCTTTATAGTGTGTTTTCTGCCTGTAAGTGTAGTGTTAATCCATATCACAAGTTTGACTTTTATTGGCCACTTTTAATCCCCATTAAGACAGTGAGCTCAGACATATTATATCTGGGGTATTAAGGGTGGGTACCCTCTCTAACGTCCTGCGATAGGCTCATTCACGGGTCTGTCGCTTCCCGAGTTGAATGTTCTAATAATTATTATATCACAATCCCCATTATTCCATATGCCATCCTAAGAAAAATTTGCCAAAATTGTATCTCATATAAGTAAATAAATTTCTATGGTTTAATGAGGATCAAGACTATGAAATTAACCTCCAGGGGATGAGACTGAAAGGGGTTGGAAAGTTTCAGTGCTTTGGTTCAACCGTAGCGAATGATGGAGATCTGGAAATAGAGATAAAACACAAAGTGCAGTCTGGATGGAATAATTGGAGGAAGCTGTGAGGAGTTATCTTTGATCGTAGTTCAGTGTAAAGGTAAAGGGGAATGCTAATGAAAAATTAGTAAGACCAGCAATGATGCATGGAGCAGAAACATGGCCAGTGACAAAAGCATAAGAGAGAACATAAGAACATAAGAATAGAGGACACTGCAACATGCCTACTGGCACACACGAGGCAGCTCCATTTTTTAATTGTATTTTCAGCATGTCTAACCTATTCTATTCTACTCTACTTATTTATACTATTTTTCTTTTTATGATTTTTCTAATAAGCACTAACCTATTCATACCCACCCTACCTCTGTCATATGTCTATCTAATCTACATTTGAAGGTGTCTAAGGTAATGGCATTTACTATCCTACTAGGAAGCTTGTTCCATGCATCAGCTACTCTATTACCAAACCAATTTTTACCAATTTCCCTTCTGAACCTAAATTTATCAAGCTTAAATCCATTATTACAAGTTCTGGTTTGATGATGAATTTTTAAAACTTTATTAATATCTCCCTTGTTAATCCCTTTAAACCATTTATACACTTCAATCATATCCCCCCTAACTCTTCGCCTCTCTAGAGAATGTAGATTAAGTTTTTTTAATCTGTCCTCATACGCTAGATTTCTGATATTGTGTATCATCTTGGTCATTCTTCTCTGCACTCTCTCCAAGGATTCAATTTCCGTCCTATAATAGGGTGACCAGAATTGCACAGCATAATCTAAATGTGGCCTAACTAATGCAAGATAGAGCTGCAAAATAACTTTTTCCGTCCTATTGCTAACACTTCTTGAGATAAATCCTAAAATTCTGTTTGCTTTATTTCTGACTGCTGTGCATTGCTCTCTTGGCTTAAGACTCCTACTCACAAGAACTCCCAAATCCCTTTCACACTGAGAACTCATGATTTCATGGTTATTTAGCTTATAACTAGTATTGTCTTTTATAGTACCCATTTTAACTACTTTACATTTTTCAACATTAAATTCCATTTGCCATTTGTCCGACCATTCAGATAATCTATTTAGATCTTCCTGTAAAGCATGAATGTCTTCTTTTCCATTTATAATTCTACCTATTTTAGTGTCGTCTGCGAATTTACTTAGGTTACTACTGATATCCGAATCCAGATCATTTAGATATACGATGAATAATAGGGGACCCAGTACCGAGCCTTGTGGTACCCCACTAGTAACCGAGCCCCACTCCAATTTCTCTCCATTTATGCAAACCCTCTGTTTTCTGTCTTTTAACCATTGTTTGATCCATCTGAGAACAGCTCCTCCTATACCATGAGCTTCCAGCTTTTTAACTAATCTTTTGTGAGGAACTCTATCAAAAGCTTTGCTAAAATCTAGATATATTGTATCATATGCTTTGCCACAATCTACTGCCTCGTAAACTTCTGAATAAAAAGGCAGTAAGTTTGTAAGGCACGAAAAACCCTTAAGAAACCCGTGTTGTAAAAGTTTTATCAGTCTGTGTAATTCTAGATGTGCCCTTATTTTAGTTGCAATTATGGATTCTAGAATCTTACCCACTGTTGACGTAAAACTTACCGGCCTATAATTATTCTTTTTCACTCGTTCTCCTTTTTTAAATATTGGTACCACATCTGCCAATTTCCACTCCATGGGTACCGATCCTAATTTTATTGAATTATTAAATAATGCAGTTAGTGGACAACTAAGCTCTTCCTTGCGTTCCTTTAATATTCTAGCATATATTCCATCAGGTCCCGGAGATTTATGAGCCTTTAATTTTTCTATTTCTTTTATTACCTCCTCTCTCGTAATATTTATTGAACTAAGTATATTATCGGGACTGTCTCTGTAAATGGATTCTACTTCCGGAATATTTTCCAAGTTTTCATTGGTAAATACAGATAAGAAATAATCATTTAAACATGTACGCATCACTTTATCGTCATCTGTGATATGGCCATTGGCTACTTGAATTGGTCCGACTTTTTCCTTAAATTTTGTTTGATAATGTTGATAAAACCCTTTAGGATTTTCTTTAGCTTCTCCTGCTATTCTAACTTCGTATTTTCTTTTCGACTCTCTAACTATCTTTTTAACTTCCCTGTTTAACTGTATATATTGCTGCCTCATCTGCTCTTCACCTCTTTTTAGTTTCCTGTATATTCCTCTTTTAATACCTATAAGATTCTTTATTCTATTGTTCATCCATTTAGGGTCATTTTTTCTTGAGCTGCAATGTTTCATGGGAATATAGTCTCTCTGACTATTCTTCAGAGTCATGACAAAATTGTTATATTCCTCATCCAAATTTATATTAACTGACGGACTGCTGTTCTTTCCTGTGAAAGAATTTAATGTATTAATCTTATCTTGTGATAATCCTTGGCATGTGGTAGTCAAATCTCGGGGTAATCTGCTACCTGTGACCTGACCTGCTGGATTAACTACCCACATCTATACCCCAGAAATCCCTTCCCATACCTCATTAGATAATTTAGTTTTTAAGCCCTCAAAATCTCCTGCTCTAAAGTTTGGAACAATATTCTTATTTTCCTTTATAGTTTCCTTGAAAATTATGTTAAATCTAATGGAATCATGGTCACTGTTGCCCAATTTTTCACCAACTTCTAAATTTGTAACCATATTCTCTCTATTACCAAGAACTAAATCTAGTATATTCACCCCCCGTGTTGCTTCAAGTACATGCTGAGAAAGGAAATTGTCTTCTACTACTTCCAAAAACTCCTTAGAGCTACTATCACCTGTTATGGTTTCCCAGTTAATATTTCTAACATTAAAATCGCCTACAATGCAAACTCTATTTGACCTGGTCACTTTAGATGTTGAAGGCGGCAGAAATGAAAATACTCCGATGGGTGTGTGGAGTAAACGAAAAGGATAAGATCAGGAAGGAAAGAGTAAGAGGGACTTCATAAGAAATGGAGATATCGAAAAAGATGCAGGAAGGCAGACTGCAATGGTATGGTCATGTAATGAGAAGAGAATAGGCATATGTGGGGAAGAAAGTTATGGAAGTGGAAGGAGAGGAAGGCCAAAGCTGAAATGGATGAACAACATTAAAGAGGATTTGACGGCGAAGTAGCTGTCAGATGATGTTGTATATAACCGTGCTAAGTGGAGCAGAGCTGTCAAAGACATCGACCCCATAAAGAAATGAGATAATCTGTAGAGCAAAAATAAGAATAATAATAAAACAATAGTGAAATGAAAATATTAAGCATTGAAAACATTAAAAAAAAAACAGTCGTTATCAACCTGTTTCTTTATACAAGTTGATACCCTATTCTAACCTATTTTAAAAAATTTCATAACATTTTCTCCTAAGTGGGGGGGTGATATTATGGTAACTGGACAAACAGAGAACTGAATTAAATGGAGAAGTGTGTAACGTAGTTTATTGCACCAGAAATCCTTGTATATAGCGAAAAGTTTCTCTTAAGCCCCCTAAGAGAACTGTCAGAATGAGAAAAGCATCAAGTTAGTTACTGATTAGCTTGTTCTGTAGTAAATTTCATATTTTTGAGCATACACTTCAGTGGCCAAACCTTCTTCTCTATTTCAAGAACTGTACTTTGAGATATCAGTTTCCTCCTTAATCTTTACTTTTACATATATCTGAGTCTTGCTAATATGTGTGGTAATGCTTTATACAGTGGAAGTGCACTGATTACAATATTGCAGGTTTTTCCAGTACCTTTTATTACCCTGTTATTATTACACTAAAAAAGTACTTCGTTATATCCTGCAAAGAAGTTTTCTTACGAAGCTTCAAACTATGACATCTAGTGCTAGTGCCAGCCATATGAAAATATTGATCCCCATCCACTCTGTCATAACCATGAAGGAATTTAAAAACTGTCACCGTATCCCCCCTCAGTCTTCTAGCTTTGAGTGATGGTAAGTCTAATTCCCTCAGCCTCTCATTATAACTGAGATTGCGTATTTCAGGCACCAGTTTCGTGGCATGTCTTTGAACTTTTTCCAGCTTAACTACGTGCTTTTTCAATTAAGGATTTCAAAAGGGGGCTGCATATTCAAGCTTTGGCCTCACATAGGTTACATAAAATTTCTGAACATTTCCTTGTCCATGTGCCTGAAGGCTACCCTTACATTTGCTAAGAAAGCATATGCTGCCCTTACTATGCCATTTATATGCATTTTTGGAGGGAAATCGGCCAATATGTTTGCTCCTATATCTCTCTCATTCTCTGTCTCTTGAAGTTGTACTCCAGCCACCGAGTAGTCAAGGTTGGGCCTTCTTGCACTTGTACCCATTCTCATTACTTTAGATTTTGTGGTACTAAATTTCATTAGCCACTTTTCTAACCACTCATGGAGACCATTTAGATCTTCCTGAAGTTCTCCACCATTGTTCTCGTGTGTGTGTGTGTGTGTGTGTGTGATTACCTAATTGTGCTTACCAGAAAGATCCCTATGCTTGTAACTCCCTGTGTCCTGGTCAGTTCCATTTTTATACTCCATGAAACTTATCATATTTGTCTTTAATACTATGAATTGAATTGGCATTAACTACCTATTTGCTTAGCGAATTCCACTCATCAAGTATTCTCACACTAATAAAGTACTTCCTTACATCCTGCAAGGATGTTTTGTTTGTGTTTATCTAATTGTGCCCCATGCTCATAACTCCCCGGCTCTTGGTCGGTTCCATTTTTGTACTTGGTGATACTTATCATAATTGTGATTAAACCTATAGATTGAGTTAGTGTGTGTGTGAATACATGCATGCTTTAACTCATTTTTAATATAGAGCACAGTATTTTACATTTTCAGGAATGGAGAACTAATCAGATAACATAGTTATAATGATGGAGGGTGGGCGTGGGCGTGGAAGGCCTCGTGGGAGACCTCGTAAAAATCCTGATAATGAGTGAGTTGTGACTTCTGGTACTTGAGTACTGTATATATTTTATCACTTCAGGAACCAAGATTTCTCTAGTTTTTAGATAATTCTGATTGATTGATTTACTACGTCAAAAGATATAGTTTTACCATGTTCAGACTCAAGTGGTGGCAGAAGAAATTATATTTCTAGGAATAATTCTTGATCACATATAGAGTTGCTATGAAATATTACAAATGGCATAAGACTGTGATATTTACTGTATTCACTGTTGCTCCAACATCATTTGTAATGAGTTTATATACTATTTTGCATGCTTTTATACTACTGGTTTTGCTCTTTACATCCATAAACTTTCATAAAAGTTTTATTTTTACAGAATACCACGAGCCAAACGACCACATGAAGAGAACGACAAGAGTTACCCGTGCAAGCGAGCTAAATTTATGCCAGATGCAGTTATCATGGAGAGAACTAATAATACAGTAATATTTCTAATGTATTACAACAATAGTTTTTATTTTATATTTCACTATTGTGTTTTTTGCTTATATATTTGGATAGTTTTGTGCTGTTTTTCTCTTGATCTACAGCATGAGCAATAACTTAAAATTATAGTTGCTTGCAGTATGAAAGCATTAATTTTGAATATTGATTAAATTAATTTTTTCAGGTTTTAGTTTGAAAGTTCATCATATATTGCAGTTTTTATCACATATATACATTCATTTCAGGCTAGAATTCATGAAGATTATACATGCAAGTTATGTATTGACGGAGAAGGGGAAGAGGAAACAGAATTTTATCTCATGCAGTTAGCTACTTTCAAAGACAGGATCATTTTCTTCTCACGGTGGGGCATTGAGGTATGTTGCAACTGTGCTTCTGATTTTTATACTATTGAAGATTTTTCGTAATCATCAGGTACTTTTTAGACTTCTGCTACTTTTATCATTAAAAGTATTTTGCCTTATTATATATATTCTTAAAATTCAATTTTTTTAGGGTGAGCAAGGCAAATGGTCTGCCAAGCGAGAAGCCTCGGTCAAAGATGCAGAGAAAAACTTTAAAAAGACCTTTAGAGAAAAAACTGACAATGGCTGGAGCATGAGGCACAAATTTACTCGTTATCCTGGAAAGTATTATTTAAAAAATCTCAGTGAGTATGGAATAGTTTTTTCATATCTTTTTGTTGTCTTTACTAAGGAAACTTCCCATATTTAAGGGAAAACTGTATCTTCAAAGAGCTGGAGAGATAAAACCAGGTTTAGCTGGTTAATTAACTCTCATAATAAAAATATGAATGAAGGAGCTAAGAGTATTGATCAGGATATATCAGACTTGACCACCTCATTACAAGGGGGGTTTGTGCCAATGGTAAATTTTTGTATGTCGTATAATGGAACCATGAACTGGACCATGTTAAGTATGTTGATGAAGCAGGAAGTACTTTATAAATAACTTTTGTTTTCCTTACAAAATACTTTGCACTGCTTATGAGAATATCACTTCGATGACTAATAAAGCAGTGATTTTTCTTTTTCCAATGTAGATTGAATATTTAAACCCATTTTAACTTTTACCCAGACGTTTAGATTTTGAAAAGCTATCAAACAATATTTTGCATCAAACATTTCATTACCATTATTTTCATTGATAATATTTTCAGGCAACACTTGACTTTGTTAAAATATTTTATAGCCAGACTTCTTCTTTTTCGTCTACATCTTTTCCCACTTTTATGTGGGGTCAGACATTTTTAGTAATTTATGAATGTCTAAAGTACTAAGTCTCACAAACACATTTCTAACTTGAAGAATAGTTTACCAATATAGTAATGACAGTACAGAGGCTCTCCTACTTGCAAACAACCAAATTACGAACATTCACAGATACGAACAAAAACCTACCCATGTATTAATGTGTATATTACTGTCCTGTACTTAATTATTACGTTATTATTACTATAATAAAATTCATTAATACCGTATACGTTATGTTTTGTGTAGTAGTTAAGTGTTTTTAGCCTAGTATTGCACAGTACAGTACTTTTTATTTTACCTAAACACAACTTATGAACAATTTTACTACAAACGAACTTCTGGAACCTAACTCATTTGTTAGATGGGGAGTGTCTGTATTATGATATGAAGAATGTAAAATAAAAAATTATTCATTAGCTTTATTAGCCCCTCTTTATATAGGGTCGCTGATTTTTTGATGAGCTGCCTCAACAGCAATATAATATTATTTTTCAGAGTTTTCTAGTAAGAGAACTTGGGGAGAGTGGAATAAACCTTATTGGGGAGAGTGGAATAAACCTCTTGAGGTTCACTGCAAGAGGTTTTTTGTTATGATATAAATGATCTTAGTATGGTGTATGTATTACCTGATACATAATATAATGTTATTTTACAATACTAAAAACTCATGTAACATATGAATATGTTGACATTTATGAATTCTATTCATATTTGCAAAACAAAGGTAAGTTAAGTTGCATATTCTTAAATTTTATGATTTTTTAGGATTTAAGATTATAAATTGTACAGACTCTCCCCTTATTTACCAACAACCGAGTCATGAGCATTCGCAGATACAAACAAAAACCTACCCATGTATCAATGTATGTATTACTCTACTGTACTGTATTATTACTGTATTAAAATTAATTACTACTGTATACTTTGATTTAATGAGTATTTAAGTGTCTTTAGCCTAAGTATTGTACAGTACTGCATATGTATGTACTGTACAGTACTTTTTTTTTTTTTACCTAAACACAATTTATGAACAATTCTACTTACGAGCAGACTTTTTGAACCTAACTCATTCATAAGCAGGGAAGTGGCTGTATATTATTTAGCCCTAAATGTTAAATATACTTCATTGTTCTAGCTGGGACTCTTGAAGAAGCAGAAGAAGGTAAACAAGATGGTGCTGAGAGGCGCAGTGATAATGATGATAGCAGTGATGTAGAAAATGATAATAAAGCCTTAGATGACAGAACAGACTTAATGGTCCAACTCATCTTTTCAAGAGAGATGTTTATGAATCAGATCTCTTCATTAAAGCTTAGTAAGATGCTCTGAGAAATTATACTTGTTCCTTTTTTTAAGAAATATGTCTTTGATGTAGAGGTTCTGAAATATCACTTCTTCTTTTGGTGATTCAATTTATGATATTTAAAGAATTCAGACAGTATTTTTGCAAGATGTTCTGTTTTACATTTATTATATATTATGGGTATAATAGAAATGACAGTTTTAATATATGAATTATTTAAGTAGATGTGCCCTATAAAACCTTTGTTAACATATGGGTATCAGCATCCAGTTCCAACTATAAAAAAGTAAAAAGATGAATCCCAAAGTAATGTAAATAAGGTTTGTCTTTCTCAGATGAACACGACATAATATTCCCTCCTACCAAACACCTAATATTTAGGAAAAAAAATCTTTTCCAAATAATCGCATTGGTTATAATAGATTTTTACTCTGTTTGCAAATTTAACTTCTTGAATTCCAGATCCAAAGAGACTGAGACCGGAAAAACTTTCAGATCGACTTATGACTGATGCTGAAGAAGCTTTATCTGCAATTGAAAAAGCAATCAAATTAAGAAAAGTATGTTTTTCTATTATTATAATGTTTTTGGTGAAATGAATTAATTATATATATGAGGACAGATAAAGGGGACTGCAGTAGTGGAGTGGTTAGAGCACTCATCTTGTGAAGTGACAGACCCGCAATTTACTTCCCCACAGGGCGTTATGAAGGGCACCCAACCTTAATTCCCCATCTCCAACCTGCCTGGATCAACTCCCATTTGATAGAAATTAATAGTTACATATTAAACGACAAATATATGTGAGGTCAGATAAGATATGCAGGATGCTAATGTGCCCTATTATACTCATACTTAAAATTTTATAGGGAACTCCTCAGTTACTGTTGATTACAGCGTATCTTTGTCCATTATTTCTTAAATATCACAGCCATAGGAAATGAATAGTCTATAATTTACTTGGCCTATTGCAAAGGCACCTTTGCGGAATGCAAACTTATGAAAATACTGTTGATGTTTTGTTACCAGCCCCCCCAAGCAATGAGAGACTTATGGGAGGATTTCTACCTTGCTGTACCCCATCAAGAAGTGGATGAACAAAGCTTGATGCCCCCAAATATCGATACTGCTTATTCTGTGTTGTTCAGGAAACAAAGCCTTATGGTTGTGCTGGAAAACATTAGATATACTTGGAACCTGCTGGAAGAAGTGAGTAAAACTCTGCATGTAATTGATCACTGCATGATATGTTGCACCTGTTATTTAATATTTGTTTATATACAGGTTACGTAACTATAGTAAGACAGTATTTTGCCAATAATACAGGTAAAGTTTTAATACTTTTTTTGTAAGAATCATTTAATTCCAAGAACAACAATTGTCTGGGATAAGTAATATAGGTCATCTAATTACCACTTTGAGGGTTAGACAAAATATTGTACATCAGGAGATGACTGGCCTTCATAAAGTGAGGTGGTGGTTGTTTTTGTTGTTACTTAAGCTGCATAACTGAAAAGCTCTAAGTCCCTGAGAGTGGCCACAGCTAATCCTGTTGTTGTGTGCAGTGCAGTCTTCCAGTACACTCAACACTCGATTTTGTGGACCCCGATTTAACAGATTTCGGATACAAAGGACGAAATCTGGAGCAGCAGATTTAAGATTTTTCAGTTGTAGCCACAGTAGACAAGAACCACTACAAAAGAAAGAGAGTGAAAGTACAGACAGTTCTCTACTTACGAACATCCAGAGATACAAACGATATGTATGATGTGTGTGTGTGTATACGAGAGAGAGATTAAGATGAAAAGTTATTTGTGCTACCTTCTCATAACAACGACATGAATAATTATATTCATAATAATACATATAATATAAGAGAGAGAGAATTCAGTCGACTTCTTACCAACCAGCTGTCTTTTCAAAATGAATGGCCTACAGTGTAGCAAACATAGTCTATTAAGTATTTATTGGATAATAATTATGATCATACATACATAAGATATATGTGTGTGTCTAATACAGTGTACAGCACAATGCTGTGCTGTACTTATTATGCTATTACTATTCGTTACAGTAATATTGCTATAACAACAACAACAGTAATAATAATAATATTAATGATAGTAATAATAATAATAATGCGTATGATATAAGAGAGAAAGAGAGAGAATGAAGCTGACTTAATCACTTAGAGAGTGAGAGTAGAATTATCACTTTACAGTATGTATGGAATTGGATCAAACCATTTCTAATGGTCAGCTCGCTCTCTCTCTTTTTTTTGGACCTCTTAACATACCAACTATCATTCTCTCTCTCTCTCTCTTTTACCTCTTAACATACCAACTATCATCTTACGAACATATCTCCTTATGAACGGCCGTTCAGAATGTAACTTGTTTGTAAGTTGGGGAGCATCTGTATAATAATAATAATAGTAATAACTGTCTTGGTATCTTCTCCATTGGAACCAGCTAATTGGTTTATGAAGTATTGTGTGCATTTTGATGCACAACATCAAGTACACTATAGATAAGCACATGAAAATGTGTCTGCTTCATGGACTGGCAGAAGTCCATACAAAACGAAACAAAGACCATCATCTTTGCCTTTTAGGAATCACCATGACAATGAAAAGCTGTAAGTTAAAGAATAAATAAAATTTGCATGAGGAAAAAACAAAACCAGATGAACCTGCACCACTGCATTTGACACATTAGACGCTGAGCAGACATAATTATCAGTTTCAAGATTTCTTATAATTACTTGTATCATGTGTGTGGATTGCACTGATTGCTAGGACTTTCTGCATATTGCACTACTGTATAAGGAGAATGTTTTTGAATGAATAAAAAAATCTGAAAGCTACAGGTAACAGTAATCTTAAAAAATGCAAATATATCAGTATGTTACTGAAAGGGTCAAAAACTTCAAAGCACCAGGTTTGTTATAAGTGTAAGAATTGTGAAAATATTTTGCCTGTATGTCTTGCATTATGCTTTTATTTCAACCTAATGTTTCTTTCATATAATTATATTTATTATTTTTCAGCTTGGTGATGATGATTTAGAGCCTCAAGAGTTATACAAAATTCTTAACTGTAATCTGAGACCTGTTGATAAAGACACTGAAGAATTTCAGGTAAATTTTTACATTCATTAGTTTTCTGACTGAGTACAATAATTATGAATTAAGTTTGTTACATACCAGACCGTTTCCAAATAAGAACAACAATGTATTTTGATATTTTTAAGAGAAAATCGGAAGTGTGATTATATTTTATCAATTAAGATTTTATGACCTTTTAATTAATAAGCATATGAAGCTTCTCTGCGATTAATTTAAGGCTGCATAAACTCAAAATTTCAACTGTTGCTCTGGTTATAATTCAATACACTACAATGTGTCAGTAAATTATAAATTTAGAACATTTTACTGAAGTTCTCTCAGCTGGCATGACAAACTCTTTTAATTGTTAATTCTTTTATTGACAGTGGTTATAAAGTCATCAACTAGTCTGTCATTGCAGCAGTTTACATTGTTATCTATTACTAAACTTATATATGGTTGTTATATACTGAAATATGTATCATTCCTAATTTTATCTTAATATTCAAAGATAATGGTGTTGTTTGTCATGTATAATAATGATATTAGTATACTGTACATTTTCTGTCTTCATATCTGTTGGTATCAAAAGTTAGTTTTTAAGTTATCATTCAATTACTGCAAGGTGAGGTGATAGTTAAAAAGACTCATGAAACTAATATTTGTTTCCTGTATACAGCTTATTGAAGAGTACGCTTCATCTTGTCACAATTCACGCCCTTGCGTATTACTTGATATTTGGCGTGTTCATCGCAATGGAGTTGAGAGGTGGGTACTCTGTTATGTAGCACATAGCGTATAATAGCATCATTCTTTAATGCATAATTGTTCATTATCTTGATACAGTAAGTCCCTGGTGATTGAGGACCTAGAATAATGGCCTCTAATTTCCTGCACGGTGTAGGAAGCAGCCAAAGGGAAATTTTGTTAAGGATGAGAAGAATTCTGCACACATTTTACGATTTACAACAGATGATTGGGGTGTTAGTGCCTCCCTCACAGAATTCTTTTATTCCTACAAAAGTGGCAGAGGAGGAAGGGCTCGGCAGATGTGTAGAAACGAAGCCATTTTAGTCAGTTTACTACAGTTGTGGCTACCCTGTGGGCTCAGCAGGATACAGCATTTCAGGATCCTTTGCAATTAGATTTTTCATAAGCAAAATTATCTGTTGTTATGATAAATACATGAACAACTTGTATCCACAATACACTTTTATTGATTCTTGCTCTCTTACTTTTGGAGCACGTATAGTATAGTACAGAAGTTACTAACCGCTGTACATAATATATTGCATCTTTTAGTTTATTCATGACTTAATAATTCAGCAACTTTTAGACTGTATCATTTTGTAGTCTTCATCATATTTGTATACTCGACTACCCTTGTGAAACTTCATGCAAATGCACCTTATGACTGGTAATATAACTTGACCTGATGTATTTTTAATACATTGTTCTGCATTCCAGGTCTGAAGGGTTTCGCACCTTAGATTATCAGAAATTACTGTGGTATGGAGCATATGTAATTTATGAATATATTTTAATTACACTCGACCTTAAAATGAATTTTTTATACATAGTTCTTTGTTCCAGGTCTGAAATGTTTCGCACTATAGATTATCGCAAATTACTGTGGTATGGAGTGAATGTTGGAAGTGTAGCTACTATATTGAAAGAGGGTTTGAAAATTAGCCGTTTCACTGGTGGAAATATGGGTAATGGCATTCATTTAACTCCTGATCATGCTGGCAGCTCATGGAATGGTAATTTTTATGTTTCTTGATTTTTTAACCAAAAATAAATGTCTCAGAATTTTCTTTCTAGACATAGAAAGAAGAATTATATGTTGATTCAGAGTATTGTAGATGTGTGGACACTGATTGATGTATAGATATTACTGATTTTTCGTATTCTTTTATGTATGAATTTGCCTCCAAACACGTTACATGTAGTGTGATGGGAAAGGATGAAGTCAAACTGTCTTGGTTGTTTTGTTATTATTGTGACCACTGTTTCAGCTTTTATTGGAGGTGTCAAGCATAAGATATATATAGTTGTATACTTGCCCATAATCTTTTATTTTGAATATTCTCAAAGTCACTATCAGTTAGCATTGATGTATATTGCTGTTGCCATTATACTCAGACAATGTATTCATGAGCATTATCATTTCTTATGCAGTTGGAGTTCACTGGGGCACCTATGCTGGCGAAAAGAATGTTGGCTTTATGTTCCTGATTGAAACTGCTCTAGGAAGAATTAAGTATGTAAAAATGGGAAACAGCTCCCTCAAGAAGCCACCAGATGGCTTTAACTGTGTTGGTGCAAAAGGGAGACTTGAACCAGGTAGGTTAATATTGATATGTTTCCTTGTTTGTTACTGTATTAGCATCTCTTTTATATAACTTTTGAGATTATAATTTACTGTAATTATGAAATCTTTTTAACATTTGTCCAGTTTATATGGAACCTTTTGAGAAAAAGTAGACATGGAAGGAAGTCCCTAAGACTGCTGTAGAGTGGTCACTGCATCATTGAATAACATAATTATGTCAGTGTTAGAATGTCATTTAAAACACTTCCATTTTATCATGTGTAAGTTTTTCATATAACCATTAGAAATAGCAATAGGTAATTATTGTTTTTGCCTAACACATGATTTCTACTGTAATCCTTTACTTGTCTTCTCGTAGCCTAGGAGTTAGATTATGTAAAATGGGCTTTAAACTTTGGTTATATAATCTTTATCGCTAACATTTGACACTTTCGGCAGACTCCTCAAAGGATCAAATTCGTACTTTTGGAGGAAAGCGAGTGATCATTCCTGTTGGTGCTCCCTCTCGACAGAAGGATTTTGAGTCGAGTGGTTTCTTACGTACTGAATACGTTGTGTATAACGAAGAGCAGATGCGGCTACGTTATTTAGTGAAATTTTCCTTTGATAAGTCGCTTGCTAAATCAAAAAATCCTAAGAATCCAAAACTTCTTAACAAGTAGAGTTATTCTGTTTATTGATATTATTATTGTGATGCTTGTGTATTTGAATAAAGACATACTCTATGCCTTTAGTAGTTGCTTTCAGTATTTAAGCATAACATAATACAGACTGACATAGCTATAATATCATTTTAGACCATTTTCTATTTATTTGATAAATATATTCTCATGCAAGGTGTTTGAGAATCAGGTGAATACAATTAATATTTGCAAATACGATGTTATGAACTCAAATACTGGTGGTTTGCTCTTCCCAAATTATTTCACCACTTTAAAAAAGTATTAATATGTCACTGAAGATTGCCTATGTTGAAACTGCTAATATATCATTTGTTAAATTTTTCTATACATTTTGAAATATTGTGAAAATAATAATGTTTCTGTTTTACCTCTTTCTTCAAGCACCTAATACTTACGCTTTCAGATTATGCATTTCATTATATAAACGTAGTTACCAATTATACTTATAACATTCCTCACACACATGCCAAAATAGATCAATTTTCTGTTGTTATTTGTAACATGATGTAGTAGTTTTGATTTTTATTTGCATTAAGTTTGTATATCTTTTTTTTTCAGTTATAATTAAAGATATGATGAAAATCATAGATATGAGAGAAAAAGTTATTTCACAATTTTTTATATTGCTAAGCTTTTGAGAGGTATTATTGCATTTTTTTATGTTGGTACAATTTTATCTAAATTGTGTTCATTTGTTTTTGTAACTTCATTTTATTAAAGATCAGACTAATTTAAATAACCTACAAGGTCTGTGAAGGTCTTTAAATTGTAAAGATAGTATTTGCCTGGTGAAATGAATGAATAGAAAGTTACCAGTAACCAAAGAATAAAAACTCAATAAATGCCTTTTCTAGATTAATATTGGGCGAGTATACAACAGTGTATTGTTTTAGGATTTTTAAAAATGTTTCTGTTTAGAATACTTTTATATACATTTGTAAAATATCCAATGTTTTCCTCATTTGAGTGGATATGAGGCCCATACTATTAAAGAAAAATGTTACTATGTTACTGCATTGCTAGAAAGCTTGTATGAAAATCATTATGGCTTTTGTTAATTTGTTTTCTAACTTGATCAGCGCTACCAAAAGAGTTTGAAGATTATTGTTGTTGTTGTCCCTAAAGCTACCAGGCTGAACGAAGCACGAGAACAGCTTGAATGTACCTGTAAAGGGTTTTGCTCAAAATTCATTGGAATTCATCTTACTCGAGGGAATTCTTAAAAAAAAAAAAAATAAAAGCAGTTGTTTGTTCACCCACTATGCAGGTAACAACTAGTAGTATATGGAACAATCATGTTATGAGACTTAATTGTATGCGAATTTATATAACAAAGAAAGCTATGCAGATACTGTATGTGTCGTACCAAACAAAGTTTACTCACTGTCTATGAACAAGTCTCTCAAAGTGATGACATTTGTTAAATGCATTTATAATTATGTAAAATGAATATCAAATATCATGTGTTCCCATGATGTCAAATGTGTAAGCATATATGCATTATTGTAATATGTAGAAAATTACAGTATTTTTGGTTAAACTGATTTACATTTTTTTTCATTTAAAAGTAATGGAATTATATGCAATGTATTCATAATTTCTATTCGTTTAGCATTAAAAGAAAAAATCTAGACTTGTTTTGAACTCCCTGTGCTATTCTCGTATATATGCCAACACTAAATACATGTCCAAGGCTTACTAAATTCAGTGAAATTACTGTCATATATATATATATATATATATAAGTACATGCGCGTGTAAAATTACCTAATTGTGCTTATGGAAAAGAGCCCCACATGTGTAACTTCCCGTGTCCTGGTCGGTTCCAGTTTGTACTTGGTGATACTTATCATACTTGTCATTAAAAGTATGCATTAAGTTAGCATTAACTACCTCCTCCCTTACCGAATACCAATTATCAACTATTCTTACACTAAAAAAGTACTTCCTTACATCCTGCAAAGAAGTTTTCTTACAAAGCTTCAAACTATGACATCTCATTCTAGTTCCAGCCATATCAAAATATTGATCCTTATCCACAATCATAACCATGAAGGAATTTAAAAACAATTACCATATCCCTCCTCTTTCTTCTAGTTTCGAGTGATGGTAAGTTTAATTCCCTCAGCATCTCATTATAACTGAGATTGCATATTTCTGGAACCAGTTTCGTGGTTTACCCCTTTTTTTACTAGCATAGCTACGTGCTTTTTCAATTGCGGATTCCAAAAGGGGGCTGCATATTCAAGCTTTTGCCTCACATAGGTTACATAAATATTTCTGAACATTTCCTTGTTCATGTGCCTGAAGGCTACCCTTACAATTGCTAAGAAAGCATATGCTGCTCTTACTATGCCATTTTTATGCATTTCTGGAGACATGAACCACTATGTTTACTCCTAGATCTCTCTCATTCTCTTTCTCTTGAAGCTCTACTCGTGCCATTGAGTAATAAATCTTGGGCCTTCTTGCACTTGTACTCATTCTCATTACCTTACATTTTGAAGTATTGAATTTCATTAACTACTTTTCTAACACTCATGCAGACTAGAGATGTATCGGATATCTGCCTCCGCAACCGCATCCGTGGAACCTCTTCAGTAAAATTAATATCCACAACCACGTTTTTAAACAACAAAAGATCCGCCTCCGCAACTGCATTTTCAGATGACAGAAGCTCAGCATCCGCATCTGCGTTAAAAAAACGCGGATCTGTCTTAGAATAAACACCTGGGGGATTGTGTGTGTGTAGAAGGACGAGTGAGGGAGGCTGCCAGTTCGTGTCTGTGAGGATGAGAGAGAGAGTCGTATGGGGAAGTCACTAGAGAATTATATAATTTATATTCTCACTACAGAGCGACAGAGTCAGTGTGAGTGAGGGAGAAAGCAAGCGTGATTAGTTAGCAATGGAAAGTGAGAGTGAATAAAAGAATGATCCTGAGTCCTGCTGATATGGCAGCTTGTAAGTAGTAACATAACTAGAATAGCTAAAAATGGTAGGCAATTTAAGTTTACCACTTTCCAAGGGTGGAGGTTAGGGAAAGAGGTTGGTGAGATGCATGATGAGTTGGGTCATTGTCACGCATCCTGGTAACGCACTTAAATGTAGTATGTTATGTACTATGTATGCACTATGTAGTATGTACTCTTACATAAATATTTAATTGTGGCTGAAACTCGTCACTCAAGAGTGTATAATTAATAGTATTATATATAATTGAACGTGTAAAATAAATCCGCATCCGCAACCACGGATATGGACGTGCAAATAACCTGCACTGTATCTGCATCAGCAAAAATTGATATTTAAAACTCGGCACTTTTATGCACAACCGAATTGTATGAAAATATATATCCGGCTCCGCCTCCGCAGATCTCTATAATTTAATGCAGACTATTTAGATCTTCCTGAAGTTCTCTACCATTGTGCTCGTTTATTACTTTTTTCACAATCTTTGCATAATCTGTAAGCATAATCATGAATGAATTTAAAAACTGGTAGGTCATTTACGTATGTAACAAAAGTGGCCCTAAAACTGAATCCTGTGGAACTCCACCACTAACTCTTCTCAATTAAGACACTAAACGTCTTACTCTAACCCTCAGTTCCCTTCCTTCTAAGTAAGTTTTTATCCATTCCAAGACATTTCCACCTATTTTTGCCATTGCTTGCAGCTTCTTAATAAGTCTCCCGTGTGGAAGTGTCAAATGCTTTCTGGAAGCCCAGCCCTCCTTTCCTGTAAGATTCGGCTTACCTCATCATAAAATTCTAATAAGTTTGTTACTGTTGATTTACCTTCTCTGAAGCCATGTTGTCTCACTAACAAAAAGTTGAAGGATTCCAAGTGAAGAGGGATGCATTTTCTTAGTGTTTTCCATAAGTTTGCAAACTATGCTGGTCAAAGAAAACAGGTCTATTGTTTAAAGCTGTATTCCTCCTGCCCTTTATGAAGATAGGTACCACTTTCACTTGTTTCCAGCATCTTGAAATCTCCTGACTCAAGCAACTTTTCAAATTTGATACATAGTGCCGCCAATATTGATTTAGCGCATTTCATAAGTACATACGGGGATATATCATCAGGAGATGTAGCGTGGAACAGCTGGAAGAGAACATCAGGGGTGCTATGTGACAAGAAAATCAGTGCTAGAGTGAAAGGAAAAGTGTACAAGTCAGTTGTGATACCAGCGTTGCTGTACGGAGCAGAGACGTGGCCGGTGAAAAAGGTTCAAGAAAGGAAGATGGATGTCGCAGAAATGAGAATGCTGAGGTGGATGTGTGGGGTGACGAGGGAGGACAGGATACGAAATGACCGGATCAGAGGTACAGTGAAGGTGGTGGAGGCGTCGGCGAAAGCGCAGGAGAGGAGATTACAGTGGTTCGGTCATGTGAAGAGGAGAGAAGAAGACTACGTGGGTGTGAGAGTGATGGAGATGGACATGCAGGGCAGACGTAGACGAGGAAGACCTAAACTACGGTGGAAGGACCGACTGAAGGAGGATCTCAGAGAGAGACAGCTGGGGGAGGAGCAAGTGATGGACCGGAACCAGTGGAGACGACTAGTGCAGAGATGCGACCCCATATGAAAATGGGAACGCAAATAGAGGAAGAAGAAGAAGAACTCCATTAGCGCTTTGCATACCTCTGTGGCTGAAAAGATATGTTCTCTAATATTGACCTATGATTTCCTGTCTCTGCAATCTGATGGGGTAGGGTAATTTATGTTGTATATACTGACTGAAACTCCTTGTTCAATTCTTTGCAGATCTCTTCATCCATCTCAATGATGCTTACATCCGCTCTCTTTAGCTTTAAAGCTTTTTCTTTGATCTTCAGTTTTCCTCTGATAAAGCTGAAAAATTTGGGAATTTCTTTTGCTTTCCTGGTGATCTCTTTCATAGTCTCTCTCTGCCTTTGTTTTTTTACTTAGGTAATCATTTCTTGCTCATTTGTAAGTCTGCCAGGTATTTATGTTCTTTCTCCTCCTATACCTTTTCCAGCATTTGTCTCCCCCCTCCTTAGCTCTCTTACACTCATTATTGAACCATTTCTCTCTTGCATGAATAACTCCTATGTTGAAGGAAGGTATGGAACATTCTACTATATTCCCATATTCCTCACATAAGATGTAGTACATTTCTTGTACAGATTTGTTGTTATATAAGATCCTCCAGTCAATAACTGCAAAAAACTCATTCATTTTTATGTAATCTCCTTTCGGATAGTTCTTCCTCATGTCCACAGTGCCTCTACTCTAAGGCAAAACACCTTCAATGGTATACTCCATCAATAACACACAGTGGTCACTCTTTCCAATTGGTGGTTCATACTCAATTTTTTCAATATCCAGCACATTATCAGTGAATACTAGATCAAGCAGCGATGGCTCATCCCCACCTCTGGCCCTCGTTGGTTCCAGTACATGTTGGTGTAGGAAATTCCCTTGTACACAATCTAGGAATCTTATCCTGAATGAGTCCTCCCCACTGTGTGGATCAAGATTTATCCAATCTATCTCTCGATGATTAAAATCTCCCATAATCAAAATTCTACATTTTCTCTCATGTGCAATGTTAACAACTGAGTTTATGACTTAAATAGTATATATATGTCTTTTCTCATAAACTTCTATCCTATATTGGCTCATTGGTGCTCTCTAACCCAGTATTTATGCGAGCAACAAGAAATTCCTTGAACTCACTTTCTAGAGCAAAGTTTATTTCTTCAACCTAAAATCTTTCACTTAAGAGAAGTACTTTTCCTCCACCAGTCCTCTCAAATATTTCAACCCTTAATATTCCGAAGTCCTTTGGAAAATCTGTGACACTGCTTATGTCCTCACTTAACTTAGTCTCTGTATCGCTACTATATCTGCTTTACTGTCGCAAATCCTATCCTTTAATTCTACTGCCTCATGAAAAGTGCTATCCCTCCACCAGTCCTCTCAAATCTTTCAACCCTTAATATTCTGAAGTCCTTTGGAAAATCTGTGACACCATTTATGTCCTCATTTAACTTAGTCTCTGTAACCGCTACTATATCTGCAAGTTGATTGAGGACATAAACAGTGTCACAGTTTTTCCTAAGGGCTTCAGAATATTAAGGGTTGAAACATCTGAGAGGACTGGTGGAGGGATAGCACTGCTCATAAGGGAAAGGATTCAGGATGAAGAAATAAACTTGGCTATAGAAAGTAAGTTCAAGGAATTTCTTGTTGCTCGCATAAATACTGGGTCAGAAAGCATTATAATAACTGTTGTATGTAACCCACCAAGGAACCAACATAGGCTAGAATTTTATGAGGAATGTCATATAGGTACTATTGAAGTCATAAACTCAGTTGTTAAGATGGTACAGGAAAGAAAATGTAGGATTTTGATCATGGAAGATTTTAATCATAAAGAGATAAATTGAATAAATCTTGACCCACACTGTGGTGAGGACTCATTCGGGGCAAGATTCCTAGATTGCATACAAGGGAATTTCCTACACCAACATGTACTGGAACCAACAAGGGCCAGGGGTGGGGATGAGCCATCACTACTTGATCTAGTATTCACAGATAACGTGTTGGATATTGAAAAAAATGAGTATGAACCACCAATTGGAAAGAGTGACCACTGTGTGTTGTTGATGGAGTATATCATTGAAGGTGTTCTGCCTGAGAGTAGAGGCACTGAGGACATGAGGAAGAACTATCCGAAAGGAGATTACATAAAAATGAATGAGCTTTTTGTAGTTCTTGACTCCTTCTTCTTTGTCTACATCTTTTCCCACTTTTATGTGGGGTCGATGTTTCTGGCCAGTTTTCTCCATTTGATTCTGTCCCATCCCTCATCACCCAACAAACCTTTAGACCTCAAGTCATCATTGATGCAATCCATCCACCTACGCTTTGGTCTTCCTCTCCTTCTCCTACCCTGTATATCCATTTCCATCACCCTCCTCCCAACATACTGTTCATCCCTCCTAACGATATGACCATACCATCTTAGTCTACTTTCTTGTATCTTATCTGATATTTCTCTAACTCTTGAGGTACCTCTAATTACCTCGTTTCTGATCTTATCGCTTCTTGTCACCCCACACATCCTCATCTCTGCTACATCGTTTTTTCTCTTGTGTCTTCTTTATTGCCCATGTCTCTGCTCCATACATCATTGCAGGTCTCACAACTGTCTTATGCACTTTACCCTTCAACTTAATCCCTATTCTCCTGTTGCACAGCACCCCAGACACTTTCTTCCAGTTCTTCCATCCCGCTTGTATTCTGTGGGTTATTTCTGACTCTAGGTCACCATCCTCTGCTACTGTTGATCCCAAATACTTGAACTTTTCAACTCTCTTTCAACACCTTCCCCTGCAAATTGACCTCCCCATCCTCATCATCTCTCAACCTCAAGTACTCTGTCTTCTTCCTGCTGATTTTCAGTCCTCTATCCTCCATCACTCTTCTCCACTCCTCAAGCTTCTCCACTACCTCACATCTGTTGCTACACAGTACAATGTCATCTGCAAAGAGCATACACCATGGAGACTGATCTCTAATACCCTGGGTTACTGCATCCAAGACCAGATCAAATTTATATGGACTCAAAGCAGACCCTTGATGCAGACCAACATGTACTGAGAAACTTTCGTCAAGCCCACACTGCTCTTAACATTTGCCTCTGCCCTCTCATACATATCTTGGATGATTCTTACATATTTCTTGGGGACTCCCTTTTCTCTAATACACCTCTTGGCGTGGTACTCAATCATATGCCTTTTCCAGGTCAATAAAGGCCATATGCAGTCCTTTCTGTTTCTCCCGATGCTTTTCCATCATTTGTCTCAAGGCAAATATGGCAAATATGGAGGACCTTATTTTAAAACAAATCTGTACAAGAAATGTACGACATCTTTGAATTACACCAAAGTAGGTGTAATTCATGCCAAAGAGAAATGGTTCGATAATGAGTGTAAAAGAGCTAAGGAGTGGAGAGACAAATGCTGGAAAAGGTATAGGAGAAAAAATATAAATGCCTGGCAAACGTACAAAATAGCAAGAAATGATTACCTAAGTAAAAGAAGAAGCAGAGAGACTATGAAAGGGACATCACCAGGAAGGCTAAAGATAATCCCAAGCTTTTCCACAGCTTTATCAGAGGAAAACTGAAGGTAAAAGAACAGGTTTTAAGGCTTAAGAGAGCGGATGGAAGCATCACTGAGACGGATGAAGAGATCTGCAAAGAATCGAGCAAGAAGTTTCAGGCAGTATTTACAGTAGAAAATACCCCACCCCCTCAGATAGCAGAGATAGAAGCTCATGGTCTGGTATTAGAGACCATAAACTTTCAGCCACAGAGGTATGCAAAGCGCTGATGGAGTTAGGTACCCATAAAACTACAGGTCCTGATGATATATCCCCTCATGTACTTAAAAAATGCTTAAAGTCAATATCAGTGGCACTAAGTATTATATTTAAAAAATTACTGGAGTCAGGGGAGATTCCTAGATGCTGGAAACAAGCGACCATGTTACCTATCTTCAAAATGGGAAGGAGGGATACGGCTCTAAACTATAGACCAGTTTCCTTGACCATCATAGTTGGCAAAGTTATGGAGAAACTACCTAGGAAACATATCTCTCTTCACTTGGAATCCTTCAAATTTTTGTCAGTGAGACAACATGGTTTCAGAGAAGGTAGATCAACAGTAACAAACATTAGAATTTTATGATGAGGTAAGCTGAATCTTACAGGAAAGAGAGGGCTGGGCAGATTGCATATTCCTAGATTTCCAGAAAGTATTTGACACTGTTCCACACGGGAGACTTTTTAAGAAGCTGCAAGCAATGGCTAGAATAGGTGGAAATGTCTTGGAATGGATAAAAACTTACTTAGAGGGAAGGTAACAGAGGGTTAGAGTAAGACAATTAGTAATTACCTAATTGTGTTTACGGGAAAGAGCCCAAAGTTCGAATCTTCCCATCTCCTCATCGGTTCCATTTTGTACTTAGTGACACTTATCATACCTGTCCTTAAAACTATTGACTAAGATAGCATTAACTACCTCCTCGCTTAGCGAATTCCAATTATCAACTACTCTTACACTGATAAAGTATTTCCTTACATCCTGCAAAGAAGTTTTCTTACGAAGCTTCAAACTATGACCTCTAGTTCTAGAGCCTGTCATATCAAAATATTGATCCCTATCCACTCTATCATAACCATGAAGGAATTTAAAAACTGTCACCATATCCCCCCTCAATCTTCTAGCTTTGAGTAATGGTAAGTCTAATTCCCTCAGCCTCTCATCATAACTGAGATTGTGTATTTCTGACACCAGTTTTGTGGCATGTCTTTGAACTTTTTCAAGCTTAGCTATGTGCTTTTTCAAGTGCAGATTCCAAAAGGGGGCTGCATATTCGAGTTTTGGCCTCACATAGGTTACATAAATATTTCTGAACTAGTAGTGTGTGGGAATAGAGAGTTGCTAAGTTTTCGTTTTACTAAGGGGACTGAAAGTAGTGAACTCGGTTAAGAGCTCACAAACAGACAGGACAGATATTTGTACTTGAACACCCCACCCGTATACCACTACTCGGTTAAATGAAACTCAGAATTCAACTTTCTTTTAATTTTGGAAATGCAGTGACATTAAAAGAATAGATTTTTATTTTTAATAATAATATTATGAATTGCTGCCTCGAATCCCAGAGGTGGTGAGCACGATTTCATTTCCCAGCACCACAGATGGATGCCAAGACTTTGGCCTTAACTCGACGATTACCTCTGTCACACAGGCAGAGTAGAATGGAGGATACTGCAATTGCAGACACAGAAACGACACACCGTTAATAATGGGAAACTGAAAGCACGAGCACACATATAATGAGTTTCCGATATTATTCTACTGGATGAAAATATATTGGTTAGTCACAGCTTGTTGTTGTTGTTCTTGGATGTTCTCCCTTGATGGTGAGCGGACCTTCCCTTGTGGTCCGCAGGTGGGGTGAGATTTTTTTGGAGTGTACTTGATATTCGCTTTTGCGGGCGAATGGGATTTCCTACTTGGTGAGGAGGTGGGGTGAAATCTTGTTATTGTTGGTGATCGGACTTTCCTAATTGGCCCGC
>JAXCGZ010010065.1:25000-51048 GCA_037179515.1 Halocaridina rubra | reverse complement strand
AATGAGTTTATCTCTCTCTCTCTCTCTCTCTCTCTCTCTCTCTCTCTCTCTCTCTCTCTCTCTCTCTCTCTCTCTCTCTCTCTCTCTCTCTCTCTCTCTCTCTCTCTCGGTTACAGAAATAAAGTGTGCTTGATTCTTGCGTCACTTGCAGTGCTATGTATTTGTTTACTTTTACAGCAACGTTTGTTATTGCTGTTATTTGTATATTTCACCGACGTGTGTGTGCGTGTGTGCAAAAAATTATATAAATTATAAAAGTAAAATTTTATAATTAACTGAATTATTAGTTTGCATAGTTTGAGATATTCTTATCTTTCTTTCTTTCTTCTCTTCATTGTAATATTGATTTTCGGAATATATTGTTATTATTATTAGGGACTTTATTTTGGATCTCAGACATATTGTGTTTGATTCCAAACTGTCTCCGATTTCTCTCTTTAATTTTTTTTTAGCATTACACAAAAAATGCTGCAAAAGGGGTTTCTAGATAAAATATTTCCTTTTTTTTTGCTAGTTCATGTGTGCAAAATGTAGTTGTTTTTGTTTACTATTTTAAATTTGATATATTTTGATTTACTATTTTAAGATTGATAGGGGTTTCTAGATTAAATTTTTGTCTAGTTCACAAGTGCAATATATGTAGATGTTTTTGTTTACTATTTTAAGTTTGATATTTAAGGGTTACTTGAAGAGTTTTCTCAAAGATTATATTTGTTTTCCTTCCCGCCTGATTATTTTCTCTTGCTTTCTTTCGTAACCTCTTTTTAATATCTCGTCGGAAAAATTGATTTTTAGTCTTAGGGGGGGGGATGAAAGTGTTTCATATTCTGATTAAAACACTGTTCCACTTTTTTCATAATTGATAAAGCAGTTGTTTTTTCTTTGCCTTATTCACACACATAATTCTGCAAGTGTCAAAGTTCTGAAGCATTATCATTTTCGACCTAAATATTTTACTTCTCAGAAATGTCATGAACGATCTGAGAAATTTAATAACATCGCTCTCCATCATTCTTGTAGACCTAGCACAGGCTCTCTTGACCTGTGTCTAGAGACCGTGGACATTGCAGCTTAGATGCAGTATAATACTGGCACCCAGATTGGTCTGGATCACATCTGAACATCGTTGTGAATGTCCCTGTCAATGAGATTCCTATTTGACTTTTATATGTATATCACAAATGGAAACAGACATTAGATGATAAGCTCTCTCGATATTGCTTGAAATATCTGTTTCAAAAGTTTATTTATTTATTTATTTATTTTTTATTTTTTTTATACCTGGACAGGCAATATTAGCTATTGTTTATTTAGAACTGGCATGTCATTTTTTTTTATGAGTGTGACACCGGGACAAACAGAAACTGCCCTCATCAATAAAGGCCCGGACACGAGAAAACACCATGACGAAAGAAAAGAAAAAGATTAAGGACAAGGCAGAGATGAGGTACTATCACACAAGGAAAACGACAGACAGAAAAAAGTCAAAGTACAGAAGACCCAGAGATATTGAGGACTAGGCCCTGAGATGACGATAGAATGCTTTTGAAGGATGATAAGTCATGAGAACTAGGAAAGACGGAGGAAGAGAGTTCCAGAGTCTGGAGGTAGATGGGAAGAAGCAGTCGCTGCACCGACCTTTCCGCGAGCTACAAATCTCCATGCATTACCTGTGTGGAACATACGGTGTTGCATTACAGCAAATAGTAAAACAAACTTTAAGATATTTGAAAGATGATTAGCGAAGTCAAACGCCAATCTGCTAGACATACCTTCTAGTATACATAGACACAATGCAATTGTCATCTTGACAGTGCTATTCTTAGTGTTAATATGTTGAGTCAAATAAATGGACTTATAATTCACATATAATTATGATCAAAGTTGTCTCTCTGTGATTTTGAAAGCGTGATATGCAGGAAACTTTTGAAAAATCGAAATTAGAATGTAAGTTGATTGCTGAAAAGATCTTTTTAATTACCCATAAAATAGGCCTAGCTCACTCATTTTACAAGTTATGTTAGCAAAATTTATTTTTTTTCTTTATGCAGACAACGATTGAATAAATTACATCAGCGCTTCTTCAAGTTTATATCAGATTATATATATATATATATATATATATATATATATATATATATATATATATATATATATATATATATATATATATATATATATATATATATATATATTATATATATATATATATATATATATATATATATATAGAAAGAAGGCAAGATAAAGGCCCGATTTTCTTAAGCAGTGTATACCTAGGATACCATATTGTTAGTTAGCTAGACACACAAATGGATTTCATAAACGCATCTGACGCGGTTCTGTATGGCTAGGATGCCATGTGGGATCCTAGCCATACACAGAACCGCGTCAGATGCGTTTATGAAATCCATTTGTGTGTGTCTAGCTAACTAACAATATGGTATCCTAGGTTTACACTGTTTAAGAAATCGGGCCATAGAAAGAAGGCAAGATACAGTATAAAAGAACTGTCTTTGACATATACAGTCTATAGCATTCTTAAATAGGGAAATTCCAGACAGAAAGCGTTCCATGTTCGATTTTATAGAGTAGTTTGTAACTTTTTAAAGAGGTGGAGAAGTGACGACTCTCGTGTGTCAACTCCGTTCAACTCAGTGGGCTTAGTGAATACAGCATTAAATGTGTGAGGTCAATATTGAAACAGTATCTTTCCGAGCTAGGGCTTCGAGAGGAGTAGCAATACTATATATATATATATATATATATATATATATATATATATATATATATATATATATATATATATATATATGTGTGTGTGTGTGTGTGTGTGTGTGTGTGTGTGTGTGTGTGTGTGTGTGTGTGTGTGTGTGTGTGTGTGTGTATACGTATGTATGTATGTATATTCAGTATTTGGTATCTGTGGAGTATTAGTTCAAACACATGATACAGTGAATAAATAATATTTCAGTAGAATAAGTGTTAACGGATGATTCTAAGTACTTGGCTACTGTGTTACTTTTCCAATGCCATCGTTGTCATCGAGAGGGAGAAAAGCGTATGACGCAATAAAAGAGTTTTTCTTAGTATCCTGTTTTATCTCTTACAAGATGAACTGGATGGCAGGGGGGAGGGGGAGAACTCACCACTACGCAATTGCACATGGCGTATAACGATGTTGTTATTGCGCAAACGGTGGTATTTGTGTATATGTGTGTCTGTGTGCTTTTTTTTTATGTATTTTGCGTTCCACCTTTACACTGTGAGTGTGAGGTAAAAATATATAGTGTGGACATTATTGCACAATGTCCTTTGTCTACAGTACACCTCATTTAATGCTTTTCTTTTTTTCTCTCTAGATTTTAGGGTTCAGTTATTATTATTATTATTAATATTATTATTATTATAATATCATGCACTCAGCGGAAGGATTACATCTGCCAAAACAAGTCCTTCGCAAGAAGGCAACCGTCCTAGCCCTTGGTAGATAAGGGAGTCCGTGACGTAAAACCGGAACCGGAACCGGATTATTATTATGATTATTATTATTATTATTATTATTATTATTATTATTATTATTATTATTATTATTATTATTATTATTATTATTATTATTATTATTGATTATTATTGCTATTATTATTATTATTATTATTACTATTATTCGTTCTTGCAGTCATGAAAGAAAGGCATATGGCTAATTATTTACGGAGAGATGATTACATCAGTAAGTACATTCGTTTGTTTAGTACACTTCATATGTGCTTTCGCACAATATTCACTGAAAACGTCACATACCTGCCTTGTACAGTGAAACAATATGCATGTACTCTAGTCATGGTCATACTTACTGGAAGATAGAAACATAGATGCCTATTATCAAAATTACTTATTTATGCGCAATTATATTCTTTATCCAGTCTAATGAAAGCCCACACTCTTAGGTAGTAGATTTAAAATGGCATATACAGGTATGTTTAAGGATATCTATCTATCTATCTCTATCTAACTATCTTTCTGTCTGCCTACCTGTCTGTCTATCTATCTCTATCTATCTATCTATTTATATATCTATCTATCTATCTATATATTTATATATCTATCTATCTATCTATCTCTATCTATTTTTCTATCTTTTTCAAGAGTGTATAGAGAGAGCTTCTGCCATTGAGGTACAGGTCTGAACTCCAAAAATGAATATCAACATGAAGTCCCTTTGGCATTGGTATACAAGCTTTCGAAGGTCTACCTTCATCGTCTAGCTATATGATGCACGAATATTACAATAGATATATTACAACTAGGACATGAAAAACTTTTGTACAGTCTACACAAATCTGATGTTTTCAGCTTAGTTTACTTTTAAAAACAAACTTTTTATATCTGTTCAATTGTCTCTTCATTTTGATGATTTATTTCTTCATCTTTTTTTTTTTTTTTTTTTTTTTGGTAAGAGTTCTTGTCAACACATCTCTCTCTATACACAAGCGGATCAGCACCTAACTCCTACTCAGGCAATTACTTATCATATTTTCTTGATTTTCTTCAAAATCTCTTGTTTTTCCTTGGTTTATATGGGGTTGCTGTTTCTCATTAGCCTCTTCGTGTGAAGACACTGATACAGTGTCTGCCATAGTCATGAAAATGAAAATTATGGGCATTTTCGTGGCCGAGAAAATGGGGAATATTAATGTGAAGTTTCAGTGATCTGTGCGACAACTTTGGAAGTGAATTCAATAAATAATAATAATAATAATAATAATAATAATAATAATAATAATAATAATAATAATAATAATAATAATAATAATAATAATAATAATAATAATAATAATAATAATAATAATAATAATAATAATAATAATACGTATGTGCGTACGTACATAAATGCATACGTACGTACATGCATGCATATATATATGCATACATACATACATACATGCATATACAATAGCCGCAATTCTCTTTATGAGGGGGGTGGGCAAACACACTCACAGAAGCTAATATACCTCGATCACTAATTTTATCTCCTTGGAAATAATGGGCTATCAATATTCTCCCTCTCCCTTTGTGAGTCACCCACATCCTTAATGGGTAGGAATCTTCTGCCATGAGGCCCGACAGCCGCATCTACTCTACCCCTACCGATTTATCTCATGGCAGGTCCCCTTACCTAATCATTGCAGATTATTATGTTAACGTGTAGAAGAAATCCCTTTGGCAAACATCACCAACACACAATCTCTCTCCCCTCAATACTATCTCTTACACACTCTCTTCCCTTCTTCACTGACATGCAACTTGCATCCAATGCACTCTTCACCTCATCCATCTATCACATTCTAGGTCCTCCTCGTGGCTTTATTTCTGCTTTCCTCACTGTCATTGCTGGTCGTTCCTCATTATATAGTTCCACGTGTACAGTTCATCTCAACACACTTATCTAACAGTCTAACTTACTCTACAGCTTTCTATCAACACCAGTTCTCTGTGTCACCTTCTCGTGTCTCATGCTATATGCACCAGTCATACTTCTCAAGAACTTCATTTCCATCACGTTCAATATGTTCTTTTCATCATTTCTTGCATTCGAAGTCACTGATTGTGCAGTCACTGCTGCACAATCACTACTTCGTATATTCTTCTCTTGTCATTCAATCCTAAATTACTATTTCTCGTCACACACTTCCTGCCACTTGGACCTTTTCTCGCATATTGCTTTCCATGACTAACCTCCTCATCCATTTGTCCATTCACTACCACATGCGACACTAGATACTTTATACTCAACTTCCTCAAGCATCTCTCTATTCACTCTCACATTCAATCTGCCACCATTAACATCTCATGACTTTACTTTTACCATCATTAACCTTCAACTTCCTACTCACACACCTTTTACACACTCAGTCACCAAAATGCTTTAGTTCCTCTGAATTGGCCAGTAGTGCCGTGTCGTCTGCAAATAGCAATTGAATCACTTTCCACAAGCTTCCATCCATGTCAGCTAAGCACCTGTACTAATCAAAACATTAATTATTATTATCCATATCCCTCTTTCAATTGAAAATAGAGTATCCATAATGAAAAAGAAAATATATTTGCTCCTCTCTACGTGTTTCTTTTATATTCAGAGAACTAAAAGAAATCTGGAAGATTTCAATAAATGCGATGCAAAATGCTTAAATACGACCATGTAGTAGGTTGGTTCATGGTAAAAATCGCCCGTTGCGATACTACAGGTGGACTTAAATAAGACTGTCCAGGACAGTTCGATGTTAAGTCTTATATCAGTTAAGGTTCTCTTTCTCTGCCTACATGAACACAGAATATTCTTGGATATTCGTAACACATGTCTTATTATCCCTTCACATCTGACACGTCACAACACTCCACATCCGTTTCTCTTTACTTTATGTTTTCTTCGTGCCGAGGCCCTTTGAGGGTAGATTTAATTATATTTTTTTTTTACCATCTTGGTGTCACAATAATAAACAAAAATATTTTCTCTTTTTTACAATTATGTAGTTTACATACATATTGATTTATGCTCATATATGTTTTTATCTCTCTCTTTTCAGCTAAGCTAGACGGTGTGAAGACGTACATGCGCATGAGGAGGGTGCCAGCTCACCTGCAAGCCAAAGTGATAAAATGGTTCGATTATTTGTGGTTGACGCAGAAATGTTCGGACGAAGAAAAAGCTGTTAGTTGTTTACCTGGTAAGGATATTAATGACCTCCTTTATCGTTGTTGTTATTATTATTATTATTATTATTATTATTATTATTATTATTATTATTATTAATAGTTTTTAGGATATATATATATATTATTATATATATATATATATATATATATATATATATATATATATATATATATATATATATATATATATATATATATATATATATATATATATATATATATATATATATATATATATATATATATATATATATATATATATATATATATATATATATATATATATATATATATATATATATATATATATATATATATATATATATATATATATATATATATATATATATATATATATATATATATATATATATATATATATATATATATATATATATATATATATATATATATATATATATTATTATTATTATTATTATTATTATTATTATTATTATTATTATTATTATTATTATTATTATTATTATTATTATTATTATTATTATTATTTTCATGATATTTAATGTCTCAAATAGTGATAAATACTTATATAATTTTCTTTTAATAATATGATTTTTAACATTTCATTCACATCTGTTTTAATGAGCTTTCTCAATGTGCTTAAGTCATCCGTAGAGGGAGGTGTTTGCTGGTTTATAATCCTTTTTTTCCTTAAGTGGTATACGATTTTTTTTTCTATCATTTGCATATTTAATATGCAATAATTGATAAGTTTCAATGGCATCATTAAGGTTAGCTAAGCCTGACTGAAAATAACATCTGGAAAGCAGATGAAGCCATCTGTGAAAGTCAATCTGATTTTACGGACTCTCGAAGGTCTTATTGGTGTGATTGTCGAATTCTGGGTTATAACATATGAAGATTCCATGGCTACATGCACAGAAGGAAGGCACATGATGCAGTAATACGAGTTGATAACCATCCCATGAAATAGAGATTGTTTTCATAAAATTTCTTATTATAAGTGGTTTAATTTTCTTACTTATGCAAGAGCTATGAATATTTCTGCTTATGGTGTGTGTGTGCTTGGACTTGGCCACCCCCTGCAAGTAGGACTACGGCCATTGTACATGTATGTGCATGTGCATCATGCCAGGCTCAACTTATATATCTGACTTACATCACTTGCTACACATGCCATAAGGTATTCACACGATAACTAATTATTTTTGAGCCTTTATCTACAATATTTTCAGATTTCAATGTCAGCTGAGAGCTTCAATTTTCCTGTTTATGAAAATAGGTTCAATTCATATTTGCGATTCGTTACTGCCGCATCTGACGTGCAGTGCTCATAAGATATCTAAATATATGTCTTCTACACTATTTTGTGCTATCTGTGTGACCTTTCATTATTATTCTTTTATTTATTTATTTTTTATTTTTTTTTTAGCTCTCACTGTTTTGGGTTGAAGTTTCTTGAGGGAGAAATTTGTGGAGAATAAATTGATAATTTCGTGATTTTTTTGTAAAGAATAAATGGTATAACAAAACTGGATAATTTACAGTGCAAATATACGCATATTTATAAAGTTCTCCCAGTTACCCTTCTATGAGGGGTGGCTCAGTCGTAGTTCCTTGGAGATAAAGGGTTGTCACAAGTCCCTCACACTACCACACTGCTAGGGTCATCCACAGTGTAAAAGGGACGAATAGATGTGTTTTATCTTTCTCTTGATTTTTAAGAGTATTGAATTTACAAATACATTTCCAAGTAATAGGTATATTTATTTCTCTAAAGTACTTTATATATAAGGTTTTTCTAATTTGTGAAATTATATTGTTTTGTTTTGCATGCAAGCTACTTGAAATTATTTTTACCTAACTAAGCCCAACCTCATGAAGATATTGTTTCACCACTTTACCCAAATTTTTTTTATGGGATTCTCACTCAATCAGCGGGGCTGACGTCGGTACCACCAGATGGAGCCAAGTATTATTTCCATCGCATTCTCAAGTGGCACAGAGTAGAGTAGAGTAGAGTAGAGAAGACTGGAGAGAGAGAGAGAGAGAGAGAGAGAGAGAGAGAGAGAGAGAGAGAGAGAGAGAGAGAGAGAGAGAGAGAGAGAGAGAGAGAGAGAGAGAGAGAGAGAGAGAGAGAGAGAGAGAGAGAGAGAGAGAGAGAGAGATTTCTCCAGCTAGTGAACTTGCCTCCTGCCCCCTTCTCTCCAGCAACTACTGGTCCATGTATAGGCCAGAGAACGACAGTTACTGTTCAATTGAGAAGGCTAAAGGCTAAGGAAGCTATTCACTTAGAAATTTCAACCTTTGATATTTCAGCGTAGCCTCCTTGCTCTTCACAATAGGGATAGGGTACCAGAAATAAAGATAGATAGATAGATAGATAGATAGATAGATAGATAGATCGATGGATAAATAGACAGATAGATCTGGCCCTACCTGGCTTATTCCGTCCTACACGCATTACCGGGACTGCAATCCATGCCAATAGTTGTGCATTTTCTCTTGTTAGCTTCAATACTAATCTGTATTCCAGAAGTTTTATTCCAGCTGCCACCAGGAAGTGAAATGAATTGCCCAGCCGCATTGTCGCGTCAGTGGAGCTCTAGAAGTTTAAGCTTGGTTTAAATAAGTTTTCGTAAAACAGATTTTGATGCTAAAATGTTTAGAGTTTTAGTGGAAAAATGGCGTTATTGCAGTAGTTGGTTGTACCATTTTATATTTTTTGTTTTCTATCTACCCTTTCTCATTTGTTCGCCATGTTGCTTCTGGTTGGTTTATAAACTTTGACGTTTTCCGACTGGATTTGTTTCTTGGTTTGTAATAATAATAATAATAATAATAATAATAATAATAATAATAATAATAATAATAATAATAATAATAATAATAATAATAATAATAATAATAATAATAATAATAATAATAATAATAATAATAATAATAATAATAATACATACATACATACATACATGCATACGTAGGTAGGTAGGTAGGTGTTTAGTAGTAGTAGGTTGGCTCATGGCACCAGCCACCCATTGCGATACTACAGCTGAAGGTTTTTGAACTTAAATAGGTCTGTCCAGGACAGTTCGATGTTAAGTCTTCCTTCAGTTACGGTTCTTTTTCTATGCCTACATCTACAGTGAATATTCTTGGATATTCATTGCACATCTCTTATTATCCCTTCACATCAGACAAGTCATTACACTCTCCATCTCTGTTTCTCTTTATGTATTCTTCGTGCCCACGCCTGATGAGGGTTGTTGTACTTTATTATTTTTTTGCCCATCCTGGTGTCACAATCATAAAAAAAGGTAGGTAGGTAGGTAGGTAGAGAGAGAGAGAGAGGAGAGAGAGAGAGAGAGAGAGAGAGAGAGAGAGAGAGAGAGAGAGAGAGAGAGAGAGAGAGAGAGAGAGAGAGAGAGAGAGAGAGAGAGAGAGCCATAATATATCAGCATACCATTAGTTATTACTCCGTGAATCCGACAGTTTGTAAGGTAGTTGTGCTGATAGTCTGCAAACTGGGAAACAATCGAGATACTTTGGCTAGAAATGAGACTGATGAATCCACTAATATTCACTTGTAATTGTAGCTCCCAATTATATTGCAAGATTATCTTTTTCCATTTTTTAATCTTTATAAAGTCATAAATACCTCGGTGAATGATCCGGTTTTACGTCACGGACTCCCTTTTCTATTAAAGGCAAGGATGGTGTCATCTTTCAAAGGACTTTGATATGACTGTTTGACTGTTACCCCGAGTAAATGGCCTTTCTAACCTCAGACCGTTGTGGGTCTCGATCTGGTGACCTGACGCTTCAAAGTCGAGCTTTCTACCAACCTGGCCACGACGGCCTTCGCGATATTTTGATATGATTTAAAAAAAAATATATATTGTAAATCTGTTTGGGTGACAAACTTAGAAAAAGTTTTTTTTTATACTTATTTGTCTATAATGTTTATTGTTTTATTCATTATTTTTAACTGAAAATTAAATTGTGACCGATGGACTGACATTCATCATATCAACATCCAATAGAAAAGTAAAATACAAAATTCATATATATATATATATATATATATATATATATATATATATATATATATATATATATATATATATATATATATATATATATATATATATATATATATATATCAAGGTACTAAGCATATGTAATAATTGAAAGCAATTCTAAGTATTAAAGTTAGTAGAAACGAGAGGCTCTATGCTTTAATGATATAGTTGTGTTTGAAATTATTCTTTATGAACTGGTTACTATTTTAAATATGAGGCGTTCTAGCTTACAAGAGCTTTCATAACACCATATATTCATACGTATTATATATATATATATATATATATATATATATATATATATATATATATATATATATATATATATATATATATATATATATATTTATATATATATATATATATATATATTGTGCTATTTCAAGAGCTTAAAGAGCTAGTTTTCTAACAAGCTAACATACCCTTGGCTTCTTTTCCTAATATTAAAAGCACTGACTATGGTTTTGATATTTTTTTCTTTTGAAAAAATAATCTTCTGATGTAACGATATTGGTAATAGAAATATGAAACTTAATTAACTAACACTTACAACAATGCTTAATAGAATCTAAAACCTTTAAAGTGACTTACGTAATTACGTAAATAATTAAATTACAAATAGCTAACAGAGGCACATTTGTTTTTAATTATTAATATAAATTTTAGCCAAATTACAAAGCACCGTGGATTTAGTTCAATGAAATTTAGCAGTTCCAAAACAAATGATATGTAATAGTGGATAGACGTAGTTGTGATGAAAATAGCATAATATGAGGTTCATGTTAATTCATGCTGATATGAGCCTTGTATAAACCTAACATAAGGATATAATTTGCATGGATGTTCTGTTGGGCATATTCAGCATGATAAATCTTCACTAACAAGTTGATTAATGATTGGGTCGGCGTCGAGTAACTGGTCATCTACAGATTATATATCCTTTTTTGAACTCATAGTAATTCTTTACATATTTTTTTCATGTGATTTACGCTTGATAGTCCTCTTATATTTGTGATTATTATAGTATTCTTTCATGTCAAAAATTAATTGTGTGTTTTAGGTAAGGAAATCTATCAGTGAAATAATAACTGGAACGGAAGAATGGGTATATTTTGGCTCCAAGCTGGGCTCTGTTTTGATGAGTATATACAATATAGAAAATATTTATTATTATCTTTATACTTACTTGTTCTTGATTAAGGTCAAGTTAAGTCCTGAAATATAGCAATGAATTTTTTTTAACGGTTTATTTACTCTTGGATTACCTAACCATTTAAGACGGTATATCCGAATACTTCTCACCTGCAGATTATTTATAACTTTTCTCATTCGAGAATTTTTCTCATTTTTACCCAAGTTTTCAATCATACGTAAGCTGTTTATGCTTAGCATAATGAAAAAAAAAACTATATGAGAATAAATGTAGAAGGCAATGCAGAATTAAACACCCAAATTACAAGTAGGGTAAACTGCCAGGGTAAATTGAAAATAAATTTGATAGCGTAGGGGGAAGACAGAGTACAGCCCATTTTTTGGTTCATCCATCATATTTTGGGCTGATGGCTATCACCCCCCAAAAATGGGAGAGAGAACCCTTCGGGATATATTATTATTATATCCTACGTCATATATCCTTCTACATAATTTTCTGTCCTAACTTCTACATTTTCTTGTCTCTTTTTTTGTATGCTTCTCCATTACCTTATTGTTGTTGTTGTTGTTGTTGTTGTTGTTGTTGTTGTTGTTGTTGTTTTTTTATAATTATTATTATTATTATTATTATTATTATTATTATTATTATTATTATTATTATTATTATTATTATTATTATTATTATTATTATTATTATTATTATTATTATTATTATTATTATTATTATTATTATTATTATTATTATTATTATTATTATTATTATTATTATTATTATTATTATTATTATTATTATTATTATTATTATTATTATTATTATTATTATTATTGTTGTTGTTGTTATTATTATTATTATTATTATTATTATTATTATTATTATTATTATTATTATTATTATTATTATTATTATTATTATTATTATTATTATTATTATTATTATTATTATTATTATTATTATTATTATTATTATTATTATTATTATTATTATTATTATTATTATTATTATTATTATTATTATTATTATTATTATTACTAGTAGTATGGAATATTTTATTATAACATGAAATAAAGGTAAAAAAAAACACCTCAATATCCCCTGCTTACACCAAAAGCCACTCAGTCTTTGTCATTGGCCGAAAGAGGCTTGCAGTGTAAGCAAAGAAAAGCTTCCACTCCATATTGAATAAATACGCCAACATCAGTAAGCACTTTTCAGGTATTATTATTATTATTATTATTATTATTATTATTATTATTATTATTATTATTATTATTATTATTATTATTATTATTATTATTATTATTATTATTATTATTATTATTATTATTATTAATAATATTATTTATTATTATTATTATTAATAGTAGTAGTAGTAGTAGTAGTAGTAGTAGTAGTAGTAGTAGTAGTAGTAGTAGTAGTAGTAGTAGTAGTAGTAGAGTAGTAATACAGGGGTCCATAAGCTGTGGACCTTCCATCAATATAGCAAATATGAGGAAAAAAGAGGAGTAAAAGAAACGGATATGGGGAATGTTGTGACTTGTCAAATGTAATTTGATAGCAAGAGATGTATAACGAATAAGCCAGAATATTCGGTGTAGATGGAGGCATGAGGGAGAAACCGTCCTGAAGAAAGATTCAACACGGAGCTGTCTGGACCAGTCCTAGTTGAATCCGTAATACCTTCAGTCGTAGTATTTCAGGGGGCGCCTTATGCCATGGCCAACCTACCAAACCAAATCTCTCGTGAATTATTCTTCTAATTCTAGCTCAATTGTAAGGGTTCATTTGTTCCAGAAGTAAATTGATATATAGCAGACACGTCTGAATGTCTTCATTCGATTTAGACGATCAGTGACTTGGGAAACATTGTACTTTAACTTCATCCATGAAGGGTAAAATCTTGTTCTTGACTTTCAGTGTTAATTTTTTTTAAGTAAGCGAGGTAAAGTTTCCCTACAATATATATTGTTTATAACTGCTGATTTGATATAATGACAGTGTTACAGAAGTCATATAACATAGTGCAGTCATTCTTGCAATTTTTTTTTATTTTGATGTAACTATTATGAAAATTCAGAGGTGAACATAATAATAATAGTAATAATAATAATAATAACAATAATAACAATAATAATAATAATAATAATAATAATAATAATAATAATAATAATAATAATAATAATAATAATAATAATAATAATAATAATAATAATAATAATAATAATAATAATAATAATAATAATAATAATAATAATAATAATAATAATAATAATAATAATAATAATAATAATAAACCTTTATTTCCATTACAATACAATGGGTATTCGTCAGCCGGAGCAAACCCCAACCCCCCACTGTGGTGCCCAACCACAGCAGTACCTGCCAGGAAACAGCTTAAACTCTCGGTCTTGGACGGGAACCGATCTTTCGACCTCGTGAATGCGAAGCCAGTGCGTTACCACTGTACTAGCCAGCAGGCTAGTACGCCGTTAATCATGCCACTGTGTGTTCTTCACCCACTCCACCTCACAGCCAATTGCGTATGCCTCATGAATCATGTCACCTCACCACCTGAAGTACTCTATTTAGAGAATTAACGAAACAGAAGCTGGAAATAATTGAAGAAAAGCGCTCATTAAGTATGATATAGCATACAAAAAAAATCACTCTTTTCAAATGTTGACATAGGACCTTGTATAAAAACTTGACAAAATTGAACAGTGTGAGTTACACATTTTGCTCAATGTGCCAGTATAAACATATGAACGTGAAGCTAAATATAAGACCTTGACTTCATAAATGACCAATGCAATAAACAAACTTAATTACTCTTATTTCTTTCATTTATCTTTCTATTACTTTTTTCTTTTCTTTTTCTTTTTCTATTACGCTTCTTTTTCTCTTTTTTCTTCTTTTCTTCTTTTCCATCCTTGTTTTACCTGCTAAAATCGCGATTGCTCATAGCAAAATGTTTGAACGAGCAATACCATATATTAAGGAGCTAATTTGACTCAAGGTAAAATATCGAATTAAATATAACATGGTGATATTTATATTAAAATTTCTGAAAAGTATTATGTGAGAATTGATTTAAGACATAAACACATTGTAATTGTTGTAGACTTCAGTAATTAGGGACATATCTAATGTATCGCTAAGTTACTTGAGTATTTGCTCTTATTAAATTTTAAAAAACTTTTTCAAAATAAGATCAAGTGGTATAAACTTCTTAGTGCTTGAAGTTTTCAAGTGCAGTAGAATATGAAGAAAAAAATAACATGCTGCATAAGCGAGGACAATTGAGAGAGAGAGAGAGAGAGAGAGAGAGAGAGAGAGAGAGAGGAGAGAGAGAGAGAGAGAGAGAGAGAGAGAGAGAGAGAGAGAGAGAGAGAGAGAGAGAGAGAGAGAGAGAGAGAGAGAGAGAGAGAGAGAGAGAGAAAGAGGTTGTTCTCTCAGTGGTAGTATTATATAATTACTGTATTAATATTTTAATATTTTACTGTTATAGGAAAACCATTTTTTTTATTTTTACGGTTATTTTGTTTATTCATACATATGATATTACTCTTCTAGTAATTTTTTTTTGTCTCATTGTACTTTTCCAATATTTTCATTCCGTTCACAAAGCAATGCCAGCATGAGGAGGTGCCCTCCATTAGTAAGATGGGAAAGGCTCAATTTTGTGGTTGGCTGCGTAGATGCGTGTCTGTGTTATTTTTTATTTTTATTTTAGGAGGAATACCTTTTCTGTATGGGGATATATATATATATATATATATATATATATATATATATATATATATATATATATATATATATATATATATATATATATATATATATATATATATATATATATATATATATATATATATATATATATATATATATTATATATATATATATGAATAATCTCTATTTTAAAGGGGAATTGATAGTGACGCATAAAATGGCAAACAAATGTATACATGTGTGTGTGCATGAAATTCTAATTTACATATGTGGCATGATCATCAATAATGTGACAAACTCTACGGACACTATGATTAATATTTCATTATCTTTTTATGAAAAATTTTAAGGGAAATTATTTTTTTTCATTATATTTTCCTTACATTAGAGCTGTAAAATGGTCATATATTCAGTGCTTATTATATTTTTTCATTATCGATTATATATAATAGTCATTTCGTCCCCAATTGACTCTGGTTCTGATAAAGAGAAGCTGACTTTCCCTAAACTTCCTCACCGATCGGCCCCAAGTCCTTAAAAAAAGGCCACACCTGACCTTGGGCTTTCCCACAGAATTCTCATGCAGTGTAATGGATGCGTTGTATGCAGTACAGTTTTCCATATGTTTGACTGTATGATGTGACGTGATGAGTTTCATCCTGGACAGGTATCATTGATGGAGTCGTCGAAGATCTCTGATAGCTCAGAAGAGCTGGGTACTGTCCTCATCGCAGCCTGGTGAGGGAGATTCTCTCCTCATGGGAAAGGGATATTTGAATTAAATGATGTAGACAGGTTGCGCATGCACCTGTGGATTGTCACAGAGTAACTGGAGAGGTCGGCGAGGTAGTTATATATGTATATGATTGCGAGATCTGATTTGATGTTGGCTGGTGAGAAGAGTTAGCAGTATTTTTGCGTCATATCGTGTGCTAGGTGTTCTAATCCTCATTAGTGATTATATATGTTCTGCCACGTAGTGTAGTGAATGAAGCTGTTTTGTGGAGGCAGCAGCAAGTGTTTGTGAGCCTTCCATGCCAAGATGGCCTTTGACAAATAGGACTTTGGTTTATTGGTGTAAGTGATCTGTAAGTTAAGTAGCTGTGCCGCTTGGGGTTGTTTTTAGGGATTTGTATTGATTAGTTTTTTAGGGTGCTTTAGCGTATTTCAGTGACATTAGGAACGCAAAGAGGCTTGCATATTCCCCCATTGAAAGTATATATTGTTTGTATACTATGATATTGGATTCTTTATTGTGTTCAAATGTGTTTCATGGAAGTATTGTTTAAATTTAGAATTGTTCTGTTTCTTTAGTGAAGATTCCCAGGTCGTACTTTTATAATGGTGTATGTCTGTTGTAGCCAGCTGGGAGTGATCCTTATTTTGGTGGCGATGATGATGGGAAGGTAGTTCGAGCCCAGGGTTTTGACCATCTGCCACACTGTCGAGAGGGCGAGATTCGGTGAACAATAAGTGATGTCCACGGATGGGTGCAGGATGTGAACTTAGTGGAGAATATGTAAATATGTTAATGGATGTTAATTAGGATGTGACAGTTAGACATTCATTTACTGTTCATCTTCTGAGTTGATTGGCCTTATCGTCTGATTTGCAGCTGGGAATAAACCTACGACGAAGAAGCTGCCAGTCTATGGCCGGTGAAAATAAACTGCCTGAGTCACCTTTGAGATTTTTAAATGGGGAACTCCTGGGTGTGATTCACAGTAATTATGAAATAATGCTGCGAGCCCCCCTCCCTCCCTCCCTCCCTCTTTAATCTTTTAGAATAAACGAATTACATAGCAATGATGTATGGTGTGATTTTGGCAATTATTATTAAATCTACTAAAAGATATTTAAAACAAGAATTTTTTCTATTTCACAGGAGAGACGGTGATTTTTGGAACTTTATAAATGAGGTTCAGTTGAAATCCCTTTTAATCTTAGATAATCTCGTGTATTCTATTAATTACTATTCACTCAGTATCTCATTTCTTTGATAAAAAAACATGAAGAAAAGCTCATTTTTCATATTAAAGCTGAACTGCCCTCTTCGAAAAAGAAAATTCAAAACATTAACTCATATTTTGTCATTCGTAATCCTTGTTTTATGTGTCACTGTTAGTCGCATTTTGAAGGCGGACACAGACAGAGTGTGACTGGGGCATCAAGGCTGGATCCCCTGGATGGATGAATGGATGGATGGATGGATAGATAGATAGATAGATAGATAGATAGATAGATAGATAGATAGATATATAGATAGATAGATAGATAGATAGATAGATAGATAGATAGACCTACAGTTTGAGAGAGAGAGAGAGAGAGAGAGAGAGAGAGAAGAGAGAGAGAGAGAGAGAGAGTAATAATAATAATAATAATAATAATAATGCTTTATTTCCAACATACATTGGGTATTCAAATATGGGTTGTACAATTAAAATTTACAAGTAAAATCTTCCTTTTAAGAGTAACTTCTTAAGATTATATTTAAAAGTATACACTGAACCAGCATTTTTTTAGTTCTCTGGGAAGCTGATTATATAAATGAGGTCCACGAATGTTTATATCTCTCTTGAGCCAATATCAGTTTTAGACCTTCGTACTAATAAATCTTCCCCTTGACGGGTAGTTAACCCGGTAACTGAGCTTACTGTAGAAAAATTATACAAGCAATCAGGAATATTGTTTCTTAGTATATTAAAAACAAAGGTACATATATCAAAAACATATTTATCTCTAATCTTTATCCATTCTAGATCTTTTAAAACAGGAGAGATGTGCTCGTATTTTCTTACATTGCCAACAGCCACTCGTGCTGCAAAGTTTTGTAACTTTTGTATTCTTTGTAATTGAGTCTTATTTGTACATCCCCAAACTTTGAGACAGTAATTAATTAAACTCATAGCTAAGGACTGGACAATTATTATACGAGTTGATGTTTCAAATGAGTCTTTTTACCCTATTTAGATATATTAGAGTACCCATTACTTTTTTATTAAATTTTCATCTATATGCATTTCAAAAATTCATGTAACGGTCAAAATAGACACCTAGGTTCTTTACCGAGTTCATTGGCTTAATGATATTACCGTTAAAAATTTATATGAAGATTGTCATCAACTTCTGATAATAATTGTCTGGATCCGATAAGAATAGATTGGGTTTTTAGTTTCATTAAGTAACAGACCATTTTTTTAGAAAGTAACGTTTAGCCATATACAAAATTTCTTCTGCTCTACGAATAATATTTTCTAAATCATTAATTTCTCTCCTTCAATTAAGATTTGAGTATCGTCAGCATATTGAATGACATAACAGTTAGGTAAATATTTTTACTAGATCGTTTTAAACAAATGACTTAGCATGAGGAAGCAGTGTGAAGAAAAGTGAAATTTAGATCTATCGAGTGTTTCAGTTGTTGTGTCCAAGTCTTCTCCATAAGAAGGTGTTTGCACTGTTTTGGGGAATTTATTTTCTTGAATTATGGATCTTTCAAATAAGGAAAATATTTACTTCTAAAGGTAAATACATTTTCTCTTGTGAGGAGGAGAAGTTAGATATACTGTAATAGCCATATGGAAACAATAACGGCTATAACATTAGGTTGTCTGTTTTCCAATTTTGTGTAAGTGCTTATTTGAATGCTGTATTTGTGTGTGTGTTTCTTCATATTTACATCACTCCAGTTGAATGTAATTTAGAAACGAGAGAATATGTTCAACTGAATAGAACGAACCTCATACCTTCCAACTGAAGAAGCAGTGTAGCAGAGTAAATAGTTAAAGGGAGTCTTGGGGCGTATCCCTCGAGCTTGGAAATAGGACTTTGTCTTGTTATAAAATAAGTTGTGTTAGTTAGGTTAGGTTAGGTTAAGGGATTGAGAATCCTCTCCTCTTCATTTTCCTTCCACATAGAGCAAAGTTTGTTGCTTTAATTCAGCCGCCTTCTTTACATGTGTAGTTTTGTTATTTGTATATACTGTAGATGGATTGTTTAAGATTTACTGCACTTATTGCTTAATGAAATCTCTCTCTCTCTCTCTCTCTCTCTCTCTCTCTCTCTCTCTCTCTCTCTCTCTCTCTCTCTCTCTCTCTCTTCTCTCTCTCTCTCTCTCTCTCTCTCTCTCTCTCTCTCTCTCTCTCTCTCTCTCTCTCTCTCTCTCTCTCTCTCTCTCTCTCTCTCACTCTCTCTCTCTCTCTCATCTATCTATCTATCTATCTATCTATCTATCTATCTATCTATCTATCTATCTATCTATATATATATATATATATATATATATATATATATATATATATATATATATATATATATATATATATATATATATATATATATATATATATATTGATACTTTTATGTGCTTGGATTTTTGCTTTAGAATTCTTCGGAAAGTCATTTAAAGTATTTCATGACTTTGCCAACGATTTGAAAGTTTGCAAAACTCTCTGATGGTCAGAAACTTTGCAGATATACTTTATAAATAGACACCATACTTAAATAAATCTTTACAATATGTTGTTCTCTTCATTTTTTCTTTTCATTTCAAGTCATTTTTATAATTTTTTTCTTCTTTTCTATCTTCCAATTCCTCCATCTTTAAAACCTCCTGGCTAGTACAGTGGTAACGCGCTGGCCTCGCATTCGCGAGGTCGACGGATCGCGCCCCGTCCAGGCATAAGAGTTTAAGCTGTTTACTGGGGAAGTTACTGCTGTGGCTAGGCACCACAGGGGGATAGGGGCCTGTGCCGGCTGGCGACCACCTTACGGGTCCTCCATGACCCGTTCCACTCATCCGTGGGTGGAGAATCTAAAATAACAACAATCCATTTTTAAACCTTTAAGCTTTTCTGCCTCCCCTCATCATTTTCAGGATATCGTAATTGTCATGTTTTTATTGTGACGTTATCTTGTTCCTCTCCCTTTGCTTATTAGTTCTCAACATATTCGTAATCCTCTTTTATTTTCTTAATTTAACGCTTCGCTTCTCCACTACTTTTCTTTCTCTTCATCTTTTATTTCACTTTATGCATCTCAAACATTCCTATATGTCGCAGCAATCAAGAAGATGAGATCTTGTCCGCATATTTAAACGAAGTCGTCATATAACTCATTTGAATTCTGTATAAAGTAAGCTTCTTACTCTTTACTCTTACTCTTGACATGACACTGTGACCTCTTGTTTTTTGAGCTCATCTTTTATAGTGCACCGCGATCTTTTATAGTCTTTTTGCTGTATACTAAAATATTTTACTTAGAAATTGAGAACGACTACTCGGTATCTAGTCTCTTATAGCTCATCTTTTGTATTATTCTATGAGCTTTTGTAGAATGATTTTTTTTTGCTTTGTATTAAAATTCTGTACCAAAAAAGTATAAATTTCGTAATATATGATGAGCTCTCTCTAGGTGAGCTTTTGCAGTACTAGATGACTGTTTTATACTTCACATGACCTGTCCCAAATGACGACATGATTAGTATTAAGTTATAAGTTTTTTTTTTTTTAGATTACTTGATAATGTGCTCATAGTCATTTGTAAATAAGATAGAAAGTTATTCTTATGAGGAGCATTTGCATCAATATAATTCTCTTTCTTGCAGTTTTACCATTCAGACAAACACATATAGTAATATATGGCAATATTACTGCACTCGTGACAGTACGCGATGACATTTTTTACAGTATGATGTATTTTCACATTTGTGTGTTATTTCACATTGCCATGGATTCTTTTTTATTTGTGTTATCAGTTTTTTTTAAAAGAAATGACAGACATATATGTATAGTAGAATATTTACTTGCTATCAGCATCCAGTCATCTCTTAACATTAACACTTAAATCAAGAAAAAAAAAATCCAAAATGACTGTAGAAAAAAAAAATAAAGGCTCCTCTTCCAAGTAAACATATTTTAATATCAATGAATTATTATAATTTACTAAAAACTGGCCCCATTGCGATGTTATAGGATTCGTTCAGTGACAAAATGATCATTGCAAAGAGGTCAATGGTCCCTCTGACATATGGAATGACCTTGGAACAGGTCATACGACAAATCAGTCTTACCATTGGCAACAACTGTTGGAGTCGTTAAATCCAGCCGGGTGCTCACCCTACCACTGGAGGACTTGTAGCACAAAAGCTCACTGACTTTTGTAACTTTTCTCGTTTGATGTCCATCAGCAGCCTTGTTGAAGAAACTTTATAGGGTTGTTTACATAGTCCGCATTTTTCTATATTTATATAAGTAGCTTTTTATATTAATTAATTAATGTATTTATTTATTCATTTATATTAATTATTTATTTATTTATTTATTTATTTATTTATTTATTTATTTATTTATGTATTTATTTATTTATGTATTTAGGTATCTAGCTAGCTAATTAGTTACTCATGTAATCAGGTAGTTTCTCAGTTATATAGTCAGTAAATCATCCTGTCAGTCAGTTAGCCAGTCAGTCAGTCAATCAGTCACTTACTTAGTCAGTTAGCTAGTATATCTTAATTTCCATTTGCCTGCCTCTGTGTTCTTTTCTACATTCATATTAAAACTCTCTTTAGGTCTAAATTGCCTCCAACTTCTCAAAAGTACTGTTTTTTTTCCTCCGATCTGTGCTCTTCCCACTCCCTTGAAATAAATGTGAACCTGAAGGTTCTCTTCTCAGGGATCTCTCCTCTTCCAGATTGGCATTCCAAAACAGAATGGGAATTGCTATGGCCCATACAAGTAACTCATAACAATATTTCTAACCCATCTCCTCTTTGCTATTAGATGCCTAATATTAACGGGCCTGTGCAAAAGGGTCAGTACGCAGAGATATTAAAACCTAACCATTTAGAGGTTCTAGTACTAAATGCATCAGTTGTTGTAGTCATTACACGCATTGTGCCTGCGCCTGAATTCACAAAGAATTATTTGTACGTGTGGTGTTATATAAATATATATATATATATATATATATATATATATATATATATATATATATATATATATATATATATATATATATATATATATATATATATATATATATATATCAATATTGAAAATTTTATCTTGTGAATTAGCTTTATCTTCTTTATCAAAAATTCCAAGAGCAAATTCAACGTCATATTGCATATTATATATATATATATATATATATATATATATATATATATATATATATATATATATATATATATATATATATATATATATATATATATATATATATATATAAACACATAAAAAACACAAAAATGCTTAGATGAGGTAAAAACAAAAAATTCTGCAGAAACTGTGAAGTGACTTAAATCAGTCTATTAATTTATTGTTAGAGTTCAGTTTTGTCGTAAGTAATCTCCAAAAGTATTAATATACACCTTCTGCATTTGCTTAGGATAACCTGCCACATTTTGAGGACGGCCATTTAAGTAGTGGTCAGTTTCATTGGTTTATTAGTATTATTCGTAGAATTACACTTAGAGAAATCATAAGGAAAGGGGTAGTTTACAGTTACTTGGGTACTCACGTATGTATATTGTATTCATATTCAAAGAAAATATTCTGAATTAATTTAAGTAAATGATTTTAACTTATTATCTTTCTACATCTTATTCTTCTAACCAGCATTATTATTATTATTATTATTATTATTATTATTATTATTATTATTATTATTATTATTATTATTATTATTATTATTATTATTATTATTATTATTATTATTATTATTATTATTATGTAGTAGTAGTAGTAGTAGTAGTAGTAGTAGTAGTAGTAGTAGTAGTAGTAGTAGTAGTAGTAGTAGTAGTAGTAGTAGCTAGTAGTAGTAGTAGTAGTAGCAGTAGTAGTAGTAGTAGTAGTAGTAGTACTTTCAAAATATATTATAACATAATATTCATATTTGAACATGAAAGTTTTAAGATAAATTCCAAATTTGTTAGTTAATAATTACATATTGTAGTCCGTTATCTTGAGAAATAATATTCGGACTTCGTATGAGATTTATTTTACAGACATTATTCTCGAAATATAATAAATAAAACAAATGAAAGTTCGGTGTTGTTTTCTGAGAATAGATTTAAGTAAAAGAATTTCTCACTGTCAGCATTTTAAGTGTCACTGTCATCACTATTACAGTGCAAGCAATGGTGATATAATGAGAAAATTGTAAAACAAATATAATGGTTACATTTATTTTCATTTCGCATTGGCATAAAAGTGGGAGCCAAGCTTTTTTACGATTTAATTATTTACCTTAGTATTGGTTCAACTGGACAGGGTAAATTTGTTAAATGTTGTACGAGATCCATAGATGACGCCACGACTTTCTACAATCCAATTAGCATCAGTTTAGTGGACACTGCATAGCACCTGTTTCCTTTTGTGCAGTCTTTGTGGATGGTGTTAGACTTCTCTGAGGACCGATATTTTGCATTGGTTTAGTGCTAGACGAGGTCAGCAGATGACGCAATCAATTTGCGATCCATTATTAACGCTGGTTTCAGTTTGCATGAGCTTAGTAGATGATATTAACTTCTGAACTTGTTTACGCTTAGAGCTTTACATTTATTGTGTTAGTACATGGAGCAAAATTTCTTTACGATCCAATGTTAATATCTGTTCACTCTTGTACATGTTCAGTAGACAGTCCTAAGTTATAGGTTTATTTAATCATATACGAACTCATAGAGTACTAAGCCTCTTTGCTTATTAGTGTTAAAGAATTCGTATTGCATTGGGTCAAAACCTCTCTGCGGTCAATTTATTTTTTATTTTTTTAGTTTTCCTTCGGGTTCAGTAGATGTCTGTAGCCTCTCTGAAGATCAATCTTAATATGCCCCTTATCCTGCACAAAGTCTATTGATTGCACATTACCCATTTTATGGTCCGATGTTAATATATATTTTGCGTTGTTGAGACTCATTGCATGGTGTCATTTGTTTCTACGTATGATAATATGTTTTGCAGATGATTTTCATTGAAAATTGTTTTTAGAATATAATAGGGTCTTAAAGAATATGCAATTTTGAAAATTACACCAAGAATATACTCAGAGTGGGTTTGCAACCGAAGAACTAGTTTGTAAAGACTTAGTCCTAAGTTAACTAATGAAACAAAAGATTTAACCTTGAAATAAACTAAGCTTACTTAACATGATCTGACCAAGCTAATATAACTTAATATAGCTTAACCAAGCTAATCTGACCTAACCTAACCTAACATAGTTCTGCTATTTCATCTATCTAGTTTTATTATACTAGCTATTTTGAAATTAGTTTTTTGAGTTGTTCCTCCTCAAAGTATAAGTAAAAAAAAATATATTCTTTTTTTTAGTTGATTTGTTTACATTTATTGAAAATTTAATATAATTAATATCTCAAGGAATATGATTTCATATATATATATATATATATATATATATATATATATATATATATATATATATATATATATATATATATATATATATATATATATATATATACACTTTGAGAATTAATGACAGATGTGTTTGGCAGGACTTTTTAATTGCTTGATGTTTTTAATATCTAGTGATTATATATAGGTAATACATATTTCTTAAGACAGCATATGTGATGATCATGGAGGGGTATAAAAAAAATACTTATATTCCCTATGGTTCGTAAGAGGTGACTTAAAGGAAAATCGCTGGTTTTGGGGAAAGAGTTTTTTTTTTTTTGACACGTGTCTTGTGAATTGATTGAATGGGTGAGTGGATGATGGAAAGTATAATTTCCTTTATCAGATGATTTCTTGCCAAGAAAAAACAACGATAGAGAAGGTAAGGGCTAAAAGGTTATGCTGAAGACTTACAACTGTTATTCTTCTATTACAGATTTGGCTACCCGTCTATCTTTGTTGGGATATGATATCATATTTGGAAAAATATATTTAACGATTTATATTTCGAATGTAATATATTTTTGTATTATTTCATATTTTAAAAAGCTATAAAACTTTTTGTTTTGGTAATATGTTATTGTTTATATTACTGCTGTATATGTATAACTTAATCTAATTGAATATTTACACAATGTGATGACGTTTTCACAGCTATTTCTTCACTTCCATGCCATTCAGTTGTTCCACTTATGACTAACCATTTCACAGTATCCATATGAAACTAATCTAACTGCAATTACTGTTTTGTTATTTACAATTTTATCATCATTTTTACTGATTATTAACTCACATTTCCCTTATTACCGTCCATTTATAATTTCTTTCATTAATTGCTAAGTCATCTTGTCCATTTATCTGAAATCGAATTATTACACATTTTCTCATTAATCAGTCATTATATTCGTTATTTTGACCAATCAGAGATATTTATTGATCCAGCTTAACATCGTGAACTTCCTTATCTGGTAA
>JAXCGZ010010065.1:0-12500 GCA_037179515.1 Halocaridina rubra | reverse complement strand
GAGAAAGAGATACTGTGGGAGTCATGATCTGCCTGTCTTACTTTCTCCTCTCCTCTGGTCTCCACGTGTACAACGTTTTTAAAACAATATAACTGCGTGTGACTTTGAAGTATGGTGTCTTGGTGTATTATTACTAAGACTGCTATTTAAAAATCCTCCCGTACTTAAACACCGATAGTACATTGCAAAAATATAATTAAAATAAACTGATTTCTTTTTATTTTTGTTATAAGTGACGTCTTCAAAGTCACGCGCAATGGTTATTTTTCATAATGAAAAAAAAAAATCTTAAAGTTGTGGGCCAATTTCTAGCGAACTATTTTTCATAATACATCATTCTTTACTTATCTTATTACCTGCTACTTGCACTTAGCAAATTTTCAATGATTACTTTTTTTCCAATAAGATTTTTCATCTTCACGCTTCATTGTAATTATGAGAGATAATTAGATTGCTAAAAAAATATTAATATGAAGGTATTTTCGATATGGCATACAGAGAATGAACGTAAAAAATGAAAAATTGAATGTGACTGTTTTTTGAAATGTAAAAATGAAAATGAATGAAAAAGTGTATGAGAAATAGGGATGCAATATGAAATGGAAATTGTCAGTATGACTGTGTCGATGATACCTCACTCGGAATGGTTGAGGAGGATTTTGACTAACTTGTCTCCCAGGAGGAATAAAAGTTAGATGATGTGTAAAAAAAAAAATAGCCTCTGGGAATTCTCTTGGTCCCGTTCATATGCAAAAATAGTTCGCTTTAACTTCAAAAGTAATAATAATAATAATAATAATAATAATAATAATAATAATAATAATAATAATAATAATAATAATAATAATAATAATAATAATAATAATAATAATAATGATAATAATAATAATAATGATAATAATAATAATAATAATAAAAATAATAATAATGATAATTGTAATAATAATAATGATAATAATAATAATAATAATAATAATAATAATAATAATAATAATAACAATAATAATAATAATAATAATAATAATAATAATAATAATAATAATAATAATAATAATAATAATAATAATAATAATAATAATAATAAATAATAATAATAATAATAATAATAATAATAATAATAATAATAATAATAATAATAATAATAATAATAATAATAATAATAATAATAAAAATAATAATAATTATAATAAAAATAATAATTATGATAATAATAATAATAATAATAATAATAATAATAAAAAAAAAAATAATAATAATAATAATAATAATAATAATAATAACAATAATAATAATAATAATAATAATAATAATAATAATAATAATAATAATAATAATAATAATAATAATAATAATAATAATAATAATAATAGTAATAATAATAATAATAATTATGATAATAATAATAATAATAATAATAATAATAATAATAATAATAATAATAATAATAATAATAATAATAATAATAATAATAATAATAATAATAATAATAATAATAATAATAATAATAATAATAATAATAATAATAATAATAATAATAATAATAATAATAATAATAAAGAGTTAAAAACAGGAACTTAGCAAATAAAAGTAGAAAAGAAAACATAAATAATGAGATTTTATCTTATGTACGCAATAAGGATTCATAGTAGAGAGCACATTATAGTACAAATATATAATTAGAATTATTCGTATTTGAGGTGGTAAATAGCCTCATCCCATTGGATGTACTATTACAGTTTACGGGATTGTCAAATTACATGGCGCTGCCGTAATGTCCATGAGAATGTATAAGTTGGTGTATCTGCCGTACTCAGTACAAAAGTATTTTGAAATATGTTTATTGATATAGAGGACTATTTTACTGAATCTATTCTAGTGTTACACCCATAAATGAATTCTATTTCTTACTGTGTGTTCTTTGGCTCGGCCACCCCCTTGCAAAAGGTAACAGTGCCACTGTATACAGACAGCTAGACTGTCCGTCATGCTTAGAATCATAACTAATATAAGAGAGAAATGACTTCCCACGACTGTTACTGATAGATGATGAAAGAACATTTAGCTATTTAAAAGAGAGCAAAATATATTTCCGCGGAGAGAGATGATGACAAGGGAAAACATGGAAAGAGTAATGAAGATGAGAATGATATAAGCGTAGTATGGATGTGTGTACAGAATTCTGGAATTTATATAATTTCACCTAAATTTTTTTGTAATATTATTGTACCATTTTAGTTTTCTTTTGCGAATATATATTATATATATATATATATATATATATATATATATATATATATATATATATATATATATATATATATATATATATATATATATATATATATAGATAAAGTGTGTGTGTGTGTGTGTGTGAGTTTAGATTAATTCACACTCAGAAAGGCATACAGAAAAACAACAGACTCTCAAATTTTTCACTCTTCACCGGGCCTCATCGGAAAATTTTTAATAAAGCTCCTGATGAGGCACAGTGGAAGGTGAAAATTTTGAGCATCTGTTGTTTTCTATATGCCTTTCTGAGCTTGGATTTATATATTATTGGCTTCGTGTCATGAAGTATATATATATATATATATATATATATATATATATATATATATATATATATATATATATATATATATATATATATATATATATATATATATATATATATATATATATATATATATATATATATATATATATATATATATATATATATATATATATATATATATATATATATATATATATATATATATATATATATATATATATATATATATATATATATATATATATATATATATATATATATATATATATATATTCTTTTTTTTATTTATTTTTTTTCTCTCTCCAATGATATTATAATCGTTTCCAATATTTTAAGAGAGCAATTATAATTTAAATACATTTTATAATTCTTTAGATATTGGAAGGTATGTACTTATTCGTATGTTTGTATTTATACGTATGTGTATCCTATGTATATACTTGTTGATATGAATATGTGTCTGGCTGTGTATGTATACGCTTAATGGCATTCATTAGCAAAATATTCAGATGAATGGTTTTCTGTATGATTTAATTGTACGCTTACAAAATCATTTTGTGTATAAGTGTGTATACGTCTTGGTATATGTGTGTATGAGAGAGCTTTTATTTTATGTAATTTTCTTGCTAAAATATTTAAATAATATGCTCTAAATACAATATATATGACATGATCTGCCTCCCCCCCTTTCCTACCATATATCATGAACACAAATATATTTTTGAAACTGTATTTATCAATGCATGATTTTTTGGAGGATATGCATGTAGATATAATAGCACTTGCATTTTACAGTAATCCATTTTTATTTATTATATATTTTTTTAATATATGCACATATGCATGGCCCATTTTTGCTTGGTAAAATAATACTCCGTTGAATAAGAGTAAATTTATATATATATAAAAAAAACATGATAATACACCCAAATCCTAACCCTGACCTTTGACCTCTGATGACCCTATCCCTGTAAATCCCTTTACCTAATCTGTGTGACATGTCACTTGTTGATCACTCTAGTTTTTCCTTATTTTTCATGAGAAATGCCACAGAAAAAGGAAAGCTTTTTTTTTTCTTTTATAATCACTGTTGTTTCACGAGTAGCATGGTGACGATGTAATTTTTTTTTCTTTTTTTTCTTGGCAACAATGTCATTTATTTATGTGGTCGAAATGTTTGTTCATTAGACCATTTTATATCTATCTATCATTTTGTCCATCTATTTTTTCTATCTATCTATCTATCTATCTATCTATAATTTTATCTATCTGTATATATCTGTCTATATCTCCGTCTTTCTTTGTTATTCTTTGTCTATCTGTCTGTTTATGTGTTTTTCTACTGATTTTTCTGTAGCTTCCTAAACTGTCTCCAATTTATTGTTTTAATATCTATTAGACCTACATTAACTTTTTTTTTCATTTTGGTTTTGCACTTTCTAAAATTATTATTTATATGTTTCATAGCTTCTTCGGCACTTGTGATATAAGATAACACACCATTATTATTTATTTAAGAATGTACATGTTATTTTATCATTGTGTTTTTAGAAGATAAAGAAAAACAGCACAGAAAAGAAGAAGAAGAAGAAGAAGGAGAAAAGAAGAAGAAGAAGAAGAAGAAGAAGAAGAAGAAGAAGAAGAAGAAGAAGAAGAAGAAGAAGAAGAAGAATAGAATGAGTATTAATGATTTAATGGAAACGAGAGAATTGAGAGAGAAAGAGATACAGAGAAAAAGGTAAGTATTACAGCCGATATTCTAGACTGAGCGAATGCCTCGGGCTGACAGTGGGTCAGTAAGTGTGTGTTTTCTTTCTTTTTCTCCCCATCTAGATGTGCCCTTGAACCTCCGACCCCAACACCAACACTACCACATCCCATCATGGCCTCCTGCTCCCCTTCCTCCTCCCGGTCCTCTGCCTCTCACATCAACCTCCCCTGTTGCAGCCGCCATGGGCAGAAGTAGCTCCACGCCCGGCTTGGTGGAGTCCACCGGAAGAGTGCCTCTGGAAGAGATGTGGCTGCCGCCTCTTCTCAAACCGCCTCCTTATCCCTCGACGCCTGGCTACAGCCCTTCCACTAGTCCTGGCGCAAGGTAAGACTCTCAGTATCTATAATCTTTCAAGTAATCTACATATTCTACATTTTACAGGACTCTTTTCTGGTTATCTGGCAGTTTTACTCTGGCTGCTTCTTTATTCAATTTCATGGGTAGAGGAATACTCAGCCTCACTAATTTCAGTTTGGGTGTTTCTAAATATTTCAAGACCTGGGCTTTTGAAATAGATATTTATAAGGGATACTGGACAGGTTTTAAGCAATGATTTCCAAAATATAGCTGGTGGTACTTGCTTCTGTGCTAAAGACAGTATGATTATACATCGCGCTTGTAGAATCAATGGAGACTATTGTAGAAGTGAATGTAATGTGTTCATGGCTTTCGTTACCAGCTTAATCAAGATGTTTCTCCATCTTCAATGAGACTGCACCACAGACTCCATGATACCTATATAAAGTTAATCACTGTAAATGTTGTTTACTTTCAATAACACTATCATAGAGTGATCTGTAATTACGCTGAATCAAAACTCAGTAAATCTTAGTCTCTTTGAAATACATTGAAAAATGAGCTGGCAGAGTATTATCTGATGGCTATTGACCATCTGCATTCTTTTAGTTGAATTATTCATCCTCACAAAATATGGACTGCTGTAGCACTTTGGTTGGAATATTCGACTTGGGAGGTGTCAGAAGCAAAAGTCATATCATTAATCTATATTTTTTCAGCTGTTAAGATTAAGACATCACTGACCAAGTCTCATAATGCTGTGATGTTGCTTGTAGAGAGGAGATATTATGATGCAGCAACAATTGAAAATTTGATGCCATTGTCGTTGGATTTTCAACAATATGCTTTGTGTTGGACAGTAAACCAAGTTTTTCGTTAGCATGGCATTTCTCTATCAGGGTGTGATGGAAGGTATGGGCGATTATCACTTTTTATTAAAGTCCCCACATCTGCCCCCTTGCACTTAGGCATAATGATAAGTCTGGAGAAATAGTGCACATCAGCTGTTAAAGGCAAAATATTGTCTTCTTGCCTTCTTGCCTTCTTTGGAGCTTTTGCATTGGACGCTTCAAAGATGTTTGATTTCTTTGTTATCAGTGCATGACAGAAACGGTGCAGAATTTTGATAATGACTTATATGGCAGTTGTTGTACTGCTTATTCCCTAATGATTCTACATCACAGAAAGATTTAATAAAGCCTGTTTCTAGATTGAGCAGTTCTGGAGAGTTGTCATCAATGGACTACCAGATTTCCACATATGTGTAACAGGCTCAGACTTAGTAGATTAGTTTTTATCTACATAGCCAGGGTTTCCTTCAGATAATAGTATTTCCCTAAGGCTTCCTTAGCGTTCTTGCTACCTTAGACTAAGTTAGCATCCACTTCCTTATAATTGAGGAATTATCTCTAAGTTTTACTCCACCGGTAACCATTTCATCAATTCATTATTTTGTTCATTGGGCTGGTTGATAAGCATTGCTGAAAGTTTTACTTATTTTTGAAAGCAACCATAGACCGTGTTGTTCAAATTCCTTTGGAATGGAAGAAAGTATGCTTTCTATATCACGTATGTGAATGGATCCTCAACTGGATTAAGTGTGGTGATCAAGCCCAAAATATTATATATAAAAAAATTGCATGTAAGCCACATACAGATCGAAGTTTTCTTCACAATAATCTCTGATAAAGATAAATCCGTGTATCTCTAGGGCTTGTATGGTATCCCATTACTAGAGTGCTTGGCTATTTATTTGGTCGTGCATTGTCGTCATGCCTCTATGGCATCATCAGTGTGAGGTTTCTTTATACAGCTGAAGGCATTATGCTGAAATTTAGCCTAGGCTAAGTTACTAGTATGGTGCACTTTTCTTGTTCTATTGAAATGGGGGAATGGTTGTAAAATAAATATACCTGAGGAAGCTCCAACACCTGTCTGTGTTACACAGAGCCCAACAGATAGTTCCCAGCTTTATCTCATATAGCTGACTCGATGTGGAAACCATCAGCCTTTATAACTTGTTTGTCCTAATCATGCTTTCGAAGCAGTCTAACTGAATGTACTTTGCCATGACAAACAATTTATAAAATATGTCCAGTCTTGAGGAATGACCTGACTTGATGTAGTTAATCCATGCTGTACTTAATCATGATATCTGTCACTGCCTAGGCATAAAAGAGTGGGTACAGTTGTTAGAACAGATTTTATTTTATCTAGAAAATGCAAGACTGCATAGTAGGTTGCCTTGGCTATATTCTTTTTTCCTTGATCATTTCGCTAATTAAACTCAGTTGTCATCTGCAACCAATGGTTTACCTCATGAAAATAACGAGGTTTGAAACTGTTACTGTGATTACTTCAAGGCAATTGTATCCAATTTCCTAATGTTATCTGGCAATAAATAATCTTCTCTATGCTTGTAGAAGAGTGTTGTTGTCTTCCTGCTTGCATTTCATGTTTAACATGGTGGCTGATTGAAATGAATTAATGGCTGTACAATTGGAAGAAGCCTAAGCTGTATTACTGTCGTGCTTGAAGGTTTCAGGTCTATGTTGTCAAACGCCCTTACGTTACATAGTTCATAACCTATTTTAGAAGTACACACAATGTTTTCTTATAATATTGTCTTAACATAAAGCAGTGCCTGCTGATTCTCAAGCCTCAGGATTTGGTCATAACTGACTCAGACCTGATAATTAGAACTGAGTAATAATTTCCTTTGACCTTGTCTGTGTGTTCATTCACTTAAGAGTCCAAAACCTTCATAGGGTGAGCAGTCTTTTGTTATTGTCGAATTGAATACTCTAGATATGGTAAAACATTTTTGTGAGTCTGATGAATCATGTTTTATTAACTCTTCCTATTCAACATCATTAACACTAGCATGAGTAAAGTAGTGTGAATGCATACTTTAGTACTGTACAACATCAAAATGATTTGACACACTGATTTATTATATCTTCTTGTACTATCTTGAAGCCTTTATATGAAAATACATTTATATTATAATCACACTTCAGGACCTTGTCACGTCTAATGCATTCCCTTTTGGAAACAAGAACTATCAATATTCCATTATGGTGCATTTGTGTTTAAGGAATACATTTACGAACCTGCCCTTTAAAGATCATTGTATTAATTGCTGTTTTCATACCAGTGTCCTCAACACAGCTCATTGAACTTTACGTAGAAAATTCCATCCACATATCAATTTTCTACATTAGAAAATATTTTCAATATATCTATTGCATCTTGTCCTTTCAGTGTGAGCCTGTGAAATTGTCTGACTTTGTCTAAAAATTTGAAAATGACGATATATTTTTCCATCCAGGCAAGTGAGGGGATATTTCTAGGTTTATTCAGCAAAGTATTGACCTGAAAATCTAAAAAAAAAATAGTCTTGTAAATGGCCATGTGCCTCGCATCCTCCTTTTCATGCATTTGATTTCAAAAAAGTCCCCACTTTATCTAGCCAGAGAAAATACAGATAGTCTATCCTATGGGCTGGCGATTTCTACGTTACCTCTTTACTGCACCAACGTTTTCATCTCGATCATCTGTCCCTTTCTTTCAGCTCTTTCCTGTCGCAGAATTCACCACTGTATGACTCAAGCCACTTCTTTGTTATGATCTATGCAAATGTAATGTTTCCTGATACTATCTGTCGATTCACTATTTTTATGAAGCAGTGACTCTCTTCAGTAAGGACATGTATTGTTCAGACTTACCTCGAGAACCGAGTGCATTTCCATATATTTTTGTTGACACGTCAGAGATGATCACAATGTCGAACCCATTGGGTGTACTTAATTAAAACCTGGGTTATACACATATGAACTTTCTAAGTATAGGCAAATTGTCGTTATGTGTGGATCAATATGTGATGAGAATTTTTCGATAAAAGGGTGGACGAAGACTTAGATTTTATGTTGTTGTAGTATTGCAAATGTAGTTAATAATAATGGATAATATAGATAATGAAGCTTTCCCCAGGAGCTACCATTTATGAGCAAGATTAAAATAGATGCTTTTTCACATGTGGTTATTGGTCTTGATTTTGTCATAAAACGTAGTAAAATATATTATTTTACACAATATTCCACTTGATTATATGACTGTTGACTTTATGAGATAAGGCTAGCGACAAATACATGTCTTTATTTCTTGTTATAGAGCAAATAATCAGGTTTATGGAAAGAGTTTTTCCATTCATGAGGTACATGCTTAATGTATATGACGGTTTAGCTTGCTAAAGCTGTATGTATTTATTGTTTTCACGGATCTTATTTGAAATGTGAACATATATCTTGTAAAAAGTTTTTGCTTTTTGTCCGCTCAAAGCCATCAGTTATATTTACCGCTCTCTCTCTCTCTCTCTCTCTCTCTCTCTCTCTCTCTCTCTCTCTCTCTCTCTCTCTCTCTCTCTCTCTCTCTCTCTCTCTCTCTCTCTCTCTCTCTCTCTCTCTCTCTCACGACATAGAGAAAAGATGTAGATTAAATAGATTTCAGTATCTCCTGGTACCTATTTTTTTTTTTTTTTGCCTGGTGTAACGAATCTATTATACATGTGTTTTTTAGCATTTCTTGCAGTCACCTATTCCAGGAATGGAGAATATCTCCTTCGTGTTCCCCTGTGTGTCGTAAAAGTCGTCTCATAGGCGAAAGTGTGAGGGGTCAGGTTTTTGCTTTGACTCAACCACCCCCTTTATAACGGGGATTATGGCACTGCATAGTGAGTACATAGATAAAGTTAGTACAACGTAGATTAAAAAAATGGTCATCTTCCTTTAACTTGTTAGGCAATAAAAAATGGCTTCACTTTTGTTTAAATGAGGTAGTAGTTCATAAACTCAGTCTTTTATATTCCCATCATCGCCAATGGTTTCAAAATGAATAGCAGTAATAGAGATTTAAAGACATATGCATGGTTATGGGTACAAATTATGCACATTTGTTGCTGTAATTTTTTTTTTTTATTGAGAAAGATTATCAGAATTGTTGCGATTTGTTATATAAGCTACAAAGTCAATGAATGGGATTAAATGCCATATATTCACCTTGTAATGGCAAGTAAATTGCCTTAAATTTTAAGAAGTACATAAGCTTAGCTTCTTTCATAAGAGATAGAAAGTTATTTGATAGCCCAACAAACTGGTGTGTACTCGGTGGAATTAGAGTTTAGTGCTGTCTCATTCAACTTTACAAATGTGAACAGAGGCAACGTGAGCCCATTTTCCAAATTAAACTTTTTCTTCCATTGAAAGTATAACTCAAAGAGATCTGAAAAGCCCGAACTGACACACCACAGTATGTTGTTGAGAAACATCTTGTGCATACAGATCTGTAGCGTATTGAATCGGTCTCTCAAGATATGGGAAGTGCTTGTGGGACTTGATATGAATTACAAATTTCCCTTCACATTGTAGTACTGTTCTATGGTGGAGGTAGCCTGTTGAGAATATCATCATGTTTGCACGGGAGAAATGGGAGAGATGAAGGAAGAGGAGATGTATTTGGAGACTGGATAGGAAAAAGTGGTAGATCAAGGGATGGTTGGATAGATGAATAAATACCGTTGATAAATTGATTGATTGATTTATTGATTGATCGATTGGTTGGATAAATGCTTGATAGATATATCGATAGATAGATAAATAGATAGATAGGAGAAGAAGAAGAAGAAGAAGAAGAAGAAGAAGAAGAAGAAGAAGAAGAAGAAGAAGAAGAAGAAGAAGAAGAAGAAGAAGAATTTTTAGAATGGATGAGAGAGAGAGAGAGAGAGAGAGAGAGAGAGAGAGAGAGAGAGAGAGAGAGAGAGAGAGAGAGAGAGAGAGAGAGAGAGAGAGAGAGAGAGAGAGAGAGAGAGAGAGAGAGACCCAAGAGTAATGGGGAGGATTAAGGGAAAGGCTCCAGGGACCAGGGGAAGTTCGTGAGAAATGTAGATAGAATCAAAATGGGAAATGGGAAATGTTGTTAAATCTTTTCATCCTTTTTCTCGGCGTATCAGAAGTTGCAACTCTTTCTTCTCTTGATTCTGGGCTCAGCTAAACCCAAAATGGGTGATCTTTTTGTTTCTGGAGGACGATTTCACTGTATTCATATGTAAAATGATTTATTTTGTTCGCTAAATTGGCCTAGTTGCATTTACATTTTTGGTAATGTTGCAATAAATTACGAAGGCTGCCATAGCTGGTGAATGCAGTAGGAATCTTATTTGCTATTTTGATGAGTACCTCTCATCCCATTGTATTATTGTAATAATCCATAAGAACTCGCCTTGAGATACATTTTAGGGTATTATAGCTGTATAGTAAATTAGATCAATAAGATGTTGTACTAAACAACTTGCTAAACAAATGAAATTAAAATTTACTCGACAAGAATTCGATCTTTTATAACAACTACTTACGTAAATTCGACTTGAGAATGACATTATTGAGATAATGATAATCCGGTTTTACATCACGGACTCCCTTCTCTTAATAAGAGCTAGGATGGTGCCTCCTTTCGATGATTTTGGTTTTGATAGTGAGTAACTGTTACCCCGAGTGAATGTCTCTTTTAACCTCAAACTGTGATGGATCTCGAATCAATGATCTGACTAATCAAAGTCGCGTGATCTACCACCTGCCTAAGTTGGCCACACATATTTTTGAGATAATCACGATCAATTTCTTGGAGATAGAGATAACAAGGTTAAGCATTATGTTAATCCCATATTTATTATTGTAGGTCTTTCATTATTATTGTATTTATCTAAGTGGTGCTGTGAGTTTGATACTGCTAAACTATGCAATTATCAGTAGCTTAAATAGTATACAGTTGTTTAGATATTTATGTCATAATTAATTACAGACTAGTCTCAGCTGTGCTACACCTGTATTTTTTTTACAGTTTAAATGTACCACAATGAATCCCAATGGGGAGTGGACACAGACAGCATAGAGCTGGGAATATAAGGCTGGCTTCTCTTCTTAACGCCCCGCACCGGGATCGAACCCACCTTTGTCAGGCTCGTCACTTCTCGATTAGAGTTCTACCACTGAGCTACAGCGGTCCCCCTAAGCTATACTTATATACAATTTTAATTACATAATATTGCGATAACCTTATCTAATATATAATGCAGTTATGTTCTCAACTCTATAACATTTTTCGTATTATTTTTCGAAAGATTTTTCATCATAAACTATTTTCATATATATATATATATATATATATATATATATATATATATATATATATATATATATATATATATATATATATATATATATATATATATATATATATATATATATATATATATATATATATATATATATATATATATATATATATATATATATATATATATATATATATATATATATATATATATATATATATATATATATATATATATATATATATATATATATATATATATATATATATATATATATATATATATATATATATATGTAGTGTGTGTGTGTGTGTGTGTGTGTGTGTGTGTGTGTGTGTGTGTGTGTGTGTGTGTGTGTGTATGTGTGTGTGTGTATTTCTCTTCCAAACCTCTTAAATTTAACCTTATTTTCATCATATTACCATCATAAAATTATACAACCTTCCCTACTAGTTATAAATTACTTTGCGAATTTTATTTTATTTTTCTTTTACCCCCGAAGCACATTCCATTATCACATCCATTTAGGTCCTCAATACTTCGGCTAGTCTTTCAGCCTGTTCTTTTCCTATTGTGTATAATTCCCTTTTTTTCTTCCTTGTCCCTAACTTACTACTTTTTCTTCGTCTTAATGTTTTCTTGGTGCCCAGGCTTGATTTGGGCAATTTTCTTGCCTTTCCCGGTGTCACACTGATAATATGTATATA
>JAXCGZ010010064.1:47500-51120 GCA_037179515.1 Halocaridina rubra | reverse complement strand
TACATGTGTGGATTCCAAAAGGGGGCTGCATGTTCAAGTTTTGGCCTCAAATAAGTCACATAAATATTTCTTAACATTTCCTTGTCCATGTATCTGAAGGCTACCCTTACATTTGCTAAGAAAGCATATGCTGCCCTTATTGTGCCAATTGTATGCATTTCTGGAGACAAATGCCGAGGTATGTTTACTCCTAGATCTCTTGCATTCTCTGTCTCTTGAAGTTCTGCTCCTGCTATTGAGTATCCAAGCCTGGTCCTTCTTGCACTTGCACCCATTCACTCTTCTGACCCCTCTTGCAGAATATTTAGGTCTTCCTATAGTTCTCTACCATTTTTCTCGCTTCTTACGTTCTTCACTATCTTTGTATCATCTGCAAACATATTCAAGAATGAAATGACATTCTGGGTGGTTACATTTTCGTGTACAAGGAACAAAAGTGGCCCTGAAACTGAACCTTATGGAACCCCACTACTAACCCTTCTCCATTCATATACTGACTATCTTACTCTTACCTTTGGTTCCCTTCCTTCTAAGTAATTGTTTATCCATTCCATGTCGAATCTACCTATTCTCACCATTACTTGTAGTTTCTTAATAAGTCCCCCGTGTGGGGCCTTATCAGATGCCTAATGAAAATCTAGAAATATGCAATTTGCCTAACTCTCTCTTTCCTGTAAGATCCGGCTTACCATATCATAAAGTTTTACTAAGTTTGTTACTAATGATCTGCCTTCTCGGAAGCAGTGTTGTCTTACAGGCAAAAAGTTGAAGGGTATTACAAGTGAAGACAGATGTGCTTTCTTAGTAGTTTCTCCATAACTTTGCAAACTGGTCAAGGAAACAGGCCTATGGTATAAAGCGGTATCCTTCCTTCCCGATTTGAAGATAGATATCACGTTTGCTTGTTTGTAGCATCTTGGAATCTCCCTAGAATCCAGTGAATTTTCAAATATGATGCATAGCTCCACCGATATTTGTTTAGTGCATTTTCTTAACTACTTAAGGGGATATATCATCAGGACGGGTAGCTTTACTGGCATCTAACTCCATCAACGCTTTGTATACCTTTGTGATGGAAAAGATGATGTTCTTTAATACCGACCCATGAACTCCTATCTGCAATCTGAGTGGGTGGGGTATTTTCTGCTCTAAATACTGACTGAAACTCTATGTTCAATTCTTCGCAGATCTCTTCTACTTCTTAGCAATGCTTCCACCATCTCTCTTTAACTTTAACACCTGGTCTTTGACCTTCATTTTCCTCTGATTAAGCTGTGGAAGAGATTGGGATTTTCTTTAGTCTTCCTGGTGATATCCGTTTCATAATCTCTCTCTGCCTCTCGTCTTTTGCTTTGGTTATAATTTCTTGCTCTCCTATAAGTCTGCTAGGCATTTATGTTTTTTCTCCTCCTATGCCTTTTCCAGCATTCATCTCTCCACTTCATAGCTCTCTTACACTCATTATTGAACCATTTCTCTCTGGCCTGAATAACTCCTATTTTGATGAATAGAATGCAACAAATTACTATCTTCCCATATTTCTCACAAGAGATGTCGTACATTTCTTGTACAGATTTGTTGTTAAATAAGGTCCTCCAGTCAATTACTGCAACAAGCTCATTAATTTTGAAGAAATATCCTTCCAGATAGTTCCTCCTTGTGTCCTTCTTAGCGCCTCTACTTTCAGGCAGAACATCTTTGATGATATACTCCATCAACAACACACAGTGGTCACATTTTCCCATTGGTAATTCATACTCATTTTGTTTTATATATCCACCACATTCTCTGTGAACACTAGATGAAACAGTGATGGCTCATCCCCACCCCTGGCCCTCGTTGGTTCCAGTACATGTTGGTGTAGGAAATTCCCTTGTACACAATCTAGGAATCTTGCCCCAAATGAGTCGTCCCCACTGTGCAGGTCAAGATTCATCTAATCAGTCTCTCTATGATTAAGATTTCCCATAATCAAAATCCTACGCTTTGTCTCCCGAGCAATGTTTACAACTGAGTTTATGACTTCGATAGTATCTATATGAATTTCTTCATAAACTCCTAGCCTATGTTGATTCCTTGGTGGGTCATATACAACAGTTATTATAATGCTCTCTGAACGAGTATTTATAGGAGCAACAATAAATTCCTTTAATTTACTTTCTGCAGCAATGTTTATTTCTTCAGCAAGATCTCTTTCACTTATGATAAATACTATCCCTCCACTAGTCCTCTCAGATCTTTCAACCCTTGAAATTCTGAAGCCTTTTGGAAATATTGTGACACTGTTTATGTTCTCACTTACTGTGTATATAAAAATGTTGAACGTGTATCTCGGAATGCTTAACATGATGTCATAGCATAAAAGAGGACTACATAATTTACTGAAGTAACCAAACACCATATTCAAATATCCCCTTTGAAGAGAGTGAATAATGCGAGCTTCTCTCATAGAGGTAACATATGTCTTCTTCAGATATTATGTTTGGCAAACGTTTTTTGTAGACTTTGTGTACAAGTTTTAGCGGGCTTTTAATAGCTGATAGGCATTTATTTATAACTTAATTGTTTAAGGCTTGGCCTTCGAAGGCTTGTTAATCAAGTTAGTAAAACACTTGCAAAAATAATTTTTGAGAATAGACCTGTTACTTTCATAGAAGTTCTCTCTAAATACTCTCTTCAAGGAAGATATTTGAAGAATGGAATCATGTGATTTGAGTAAATTATCGTGATAAGCATGAGTTTATATGATGCATATAGTATTTAAAAAAAATGTGGGATAAGGAACGAAAGATTGCTGTACAATACATACATCTCTCCTTCAGCTCTTGATTTCAAGGTGTAGTTGGGTGGGAAGAAAAAAAAGAAGAAGCACAGTATGTGGTAAGGATATATTCTAATTAGAAGAAGAAGAGGATGAGGCGCTAGTGAATAGGAGGCTAAAGGGTGGTAGGAGAATACTTTAGAGAAGGAGATTATGGAGAGAGAAGGGGAAGGGAAGGATATAGATTCAGGAGAAAGAAGAATGGGAAGGAGGAGAAGAGAAGAAGGAAAATGGTGACAGCAACAAGAATAATTTGGAAAGGGAGAAGGAACACAAGAGTAAAGAAAAAAAAAAGGCGAAGAAGACCGCTAAAGAATTTCATGGTTTACGCTGTAAAAGGCTTTCGATAAATCCAACAACAGTTTTCACATATATATTACTGTATATTTAATTCGTTATCTAAAGGAGAGCAGATTCTATATAGACTTCTGGTCTGAAACAATGTTGGTTTTCAGATAATTTTTTGTGTCCACCAATAAAAATTACTGGTTAATGACAATTTTTTTTAATATTGCAGAAAAAATGGGCTCGAGGTAAAAGGGTCGATAATTTATCACATTTTTCCCACTTGGAATGGCATGATATATATTCCAAGAGTAACAAAACCTGTTTGTGACGATGAAGGACTTTACAGTTATTGTAATATAAAAGACGATCACTGCTTAGGTTTTATAGAGACAAAACTATTGAAAATTAATGATTTAAAATCTCAAATTTGTTGTATTCCTCACGGGAATGTTATCTAATGACGCTAAATGGTGGTTTGCTTACGGTCTGCTTGTGCTAATAGAGCACCCCA
>JAXCGZ010010064.1:0-27500 GCA_037179515.1 Halocaridina rubra | reverse complement strand
TATTTATTTAAGTATATTGCGATGTATGTTAATTATCCAAGTTGATTTTATATATTTTTATTATGAATGTTCGTGCATTATTTTTTATTTGAATTAAAAATTCATCTTCTATTGCAATAAATATTTTATTTTTTATCTTATTTTTGGTTAAACGTTTATTAAAGTTTTCAATGCTTGAATTTTATGTTAACTAAGTCTTTTTTTTTCTTAGGATGTGTTTTTTTTCATGGTTTGTTTCAATAGTCTTTTATGAGATATAATTATTCTGTAATATTATCATCGATTTTGCAGTGATAAAGTTTATAAAGTTTATGTTGTAAGAAGGCTTGCTATGATAATGAAGAAAATTACTTTAGTTTTCTAAGTGTTTGCCTTCTAAACTAATGCAAAACTTCATTACTTGTCAAGTCTTGCCAGAAGTCACCCCTCTCTCTATGTATGTATGTATGTATGTATGTATGTATGTATGTATGTATGTATGTATGTATGTATGTATGTATGTATGTATGTATGTATGTATGCGGGAGGGAGGGGGTTTAGGAGTTTGTGTGTGTCGTAAGGACTTTATCATTACATTACTATTAATACCAGAAGGGTGCAAGGTAAGAATGGACAAGCGGTGGTTCCTTTAAGTTAATTTATTCTAGAGTACAATATATTCGACACCTCAGTGCTCCCCACCCTATGACTATCAAAATCTATGATCTGTTCGTGCCCCTGGGAAAATACTGAGTGAGCTCTCTACATACATATATGTCAAATGTTTACAATCTTCTGCGGTGTTTTCGAGGACCGAGGGTCCCTTACCTTTTAGGCCTCTTGGGGTACATGGCGCCGGATATTAGTTCCATGTGTCTAGCCATAAATCTTGGTGGTACCAAGGGAAAACATGGCCTGGACCCAAAACCCAATAAAAGTGAGGGGATGTAATAAAACATCTGTGCCCTCGACCGTTACCCCTCAAGATTTGTTACAGTTTCAGATCCTGGCTTCAGCAGGCTTTCATGTGACTTCAGCAAGATTTCAGTGATGCGACATGTGCATGCACATATATATATGTACGTACATGTAATATGTACAAATATATATACGCACTTATCTGTGTCAGTAGATACAACATATATGTATCTTTTTAGATATGAACGTGGATGCTTAGCTTTGTATATATGAATGCTTATGTACAGAAGTATAAGATTATGATTGTATATGAGATATGTAAGTATGTCTATTTTCAATTCAGACTTAAGTAATATACTCTGCGTCTATCAAGAAAATAATAAATGCCAACAAGTAAAAGGAGAGAATGAAAAAGAAAAAAAAGAATTGGTTGAGGAAAAGAGAAAAATGGAAAAAAGACAAAATAATAAAGATAAAATGGAGAAAAAAGAACGCCTTTATAAAGAAACATTAAACAAATGAAATAAATAAAGGAGAAATGATGAGAAAAAAGAATAAATAGGAAAAAATCAAAGCGATGAAGAGAGGAATAAAGAAAAATAGGAAAAAGAAAGTAAATAAAGGGATAAACCAAAAAAATGTATATATATATATATATATATATATATATATATATATATATATATATATATATATATATATATATATATATATATATATATATATATATAGAGCCAATGATGACTCAGGCAAAGCCAATGTCAATTTGAGACCAGATTTTTTGTATACCAATAAGATACCTCCTTGTGGCACCCGCCCCCCTACCCAACCCCATTGCTGCATCTTCCCCCCATCCCTTTTGTCTGTCCCCTCCCCCCCTTTCCGTGGACCTTGCATCCAGGCTAGAAACTGAGATAAAGAGGATATGAGATAGACAGAGACAGTCAAGATTGTGACTCTCTCTCTCTCTCTCTCTCTCTCTCTCTCTCTCTCTCTCTCTCTCTCTCTCTCTATATATATATATATATATATATATATATATATATATATATATATATATATATATATATATATATATATATATATATATATATATATATATATATATATATATATCTCTTTCATATGGTATCATTATACAGTTTTCAGCTACTAACTTTCAGTTTACCTTGGATACATTTTTGTTTGTTTGCATTTTTGCTTTTTCTTTGGTTTATCTGGGTGTACATATGATTTAATGCTTATGTACTAAATCATGATTTCATAAACAGTGTGATGAGTGAATGCCCTTTCTAAGGGTTCAGTAAATAGTGGGTCAAATAACTGGGAGTTTAAGGAGAATAACCCTTTGTACATAGAACAAATATTAACAAAAAGAATAGCCACAAGAAGGGTAAAGCTAGAGAAAGTTTAAAAGAATATTATACAAATAGCCGTAGTTTAGGTAACAAGATAGAAGAACTGAGAGCCATAGTATGTAGTGAGAGACCGGATATAATATGCATTAGTGAAAGTTGGATTAATTTAGAAAGCAAACACCTTAAAGCTCAGTACATAATTACAGGATATAAACTTTATAATGCTGATTGCAATGCAGATAGAAGAGGGGGAGGGGTAATAATGTATATTAAAGATAGCCTCAGAAGCTGCATTAAGTCTGGAATTAAGACAAATCTAAATTCAGAAACCTTATGGGTTGAAATTAAAAATAATATAGAAAGTCTAGTTGTAGGAGTAGTCTACAGACCACCTGATATAGATAATATAAAGTCACAAGTTTAGTTCCTGGGTTCAGTTTAGTTCCTGGGTTCAGTTTAGTTCCTGGGTTCATCCAGTGAGGACGTGCTTCCAGTAGCTCTAATCTTGACCATACTTAGTACAATGGAGAGTGGTGGTGTTCTTTGTGCTGGTGGTGTTAGTGGTAGTGGTGTTGGTGGTGGTGTCGTTGTTGGTGCTGTTTGTGGCTGTGCTGGGGTTTTGTCCTCGTCTGACGCAAGCAAACTCATTTTTAATTTAAGAAATGAGTTGGCCGCAGTCAGGCAGGAGGTCAGATCCTTAGCTGAGGAGAACAGGGATCTGAGAGGTAAAGTAGAGGTGTTAACCAGGAAGGGACGATTGAATAATGAAGATGACTGGAAAGTTGTGAACAAGGGTTCAACGAAGATGGTTCTTAAGAAAAATGATACTTTTAGACTGCAGGTTGCTAATTCATTTAGTTCACTTAGAGATGAATGTGACAGTGGCGGCAGTAATTCTTCAGGAACCATAGAGTCAGATAGGTGTACTAGCGATCGTAAAAATGGAAGTGGGAAAAGCTCTCAGGTCAAGAGCCTAGGTAAGTCTCCCAAGGTTGGAGTAACCCATCCTCCGGATAAGTCTCGTTCTTTGGTAATTGTAGGGGATTCACTATGCAGATATGTAGACAGGAAACTCAGGCACAGAGTTAGAGGAAAATATTTTTTCCCTGGAGCAGGTATGAAGAAGGTGGGTGAGTCAATAAATAGCTGGATTGAGAAAAAAGATGTTGTTTGTTTGATAGCTGGGGGAAATGACGTGCAGGATGGTAGAAGTGAAGAGCTGATTAGGTTGTATAGACAAGCCCTGGATAAGATTAGGAAAAGGGGTGCAGCTCCTGTGATGTGTGGTATTCTCCCTAGGCTTAGCCAAAGTTCAGAGTGGTGGTCTCGAGCTATAGGAGTAAATGCTAGAATGAAAGTCTTCTGTCGGGAGAATAATATAGGTTTTATAGACGGATGGGATCACTTCACTAGTCGTAAGCATATGTATGCAAGGGATGGAGTGCATCTTTCTAATTCAGGTGTCTCGGTATTGGCTGGTATGATAGACAGAGAGGTAGGGGGGTTTTGTTAGACACAAATAATGAAATGATTAATACTTGTGCAGAGAAATTAGTCAGTAAGGGTTCAGTAAATAGTGGGTCAAATAACTGGGAGTCTAAGGATAAGAACCATTTGTTACATAGAACAAATATTAATAAAAAGAATAGCCACAAGAAGTGTGAAGCTAGAGAAAGTTTAAAAGTATTTTATACAAATAGCCGTAGTTTAGGTAACAAGATAGAAGAACTGAGAGCCACAGTATGTAGTGAGAGACCGGATATAATATGCATTAGTGAAAGTTGGATTAATTTAGAAAGCAAACACCTAAAAGCTGAGTACATAATTACAGGATATAAACTTTATAATGCTGATCGTAGTGCAGATAAAAGAGGGGGAGGGGTAATTATGTATATTAAAGATAGCCTCAGAAGCTGCATTAAGTCTGGAATTAAGACAAATCTAAATTCAGAAACCTTATGGGTTGAAATTAAAAATAATATAGAAAGTCTAGTTGTAGGAGTAGTCTACAGACCACCTGATCTAGATAATATAGAGTCGCAAGTTATATACGATGAAATTTCTAAAGTGAGCAGGTCAAATAGAGTTTGCATTGTAGGCGATTTTAATTTTAGACATATTAACTGGGAAACCATAACAGGTGATAGTAGCTCTAAGGAGTTTTTGGAAGTAGTAGAAGACAATTTCCTTTCTCAGCATGTACATGAAGCAACACGGGGGGTGAATACACTAGATTTAGTTCTTAGTAATAGAGAGAATATGGTTACAAATTTAGAAGTTGGTGAAAAATTGGGCAACAGTGACCATGATTCCATTAGATTTAACATAATTTTCAAGGAAACTATAAAGGAAAATAAGAATATTGTTCCAAACTTTAGAGCAGGAGATTTTGAGGGCTTAAAAACTAAATTATCTAATGAGGTATGGGAAGGGATTTCTGGGGTACAGATGTGGGTAGTTAATCCAGCAGGTCAGGTCGCAGGTAGCGGATTACCCCGAAATTTGAGTACCACATGCCAAGGATTATCACAAGATAAGATCAGTACATTAAATTCTCTCACAGGAAAGAACAGCAGCCCGTCAGTTAATATAAATTTGGATGAGGAATATAACAATTTTGTCATGACTCTTAAGAATAGTCAGAGAGACTATATTCCCATGAAACATTTCAGATCAAGAAAAAATGACCCTAAATGGATGAACAATAGAATAAAGAATCTTATAGGTATTAAAAGAGGAATATACAGGAAACTAAAAAGAGGTGAAGAGCAGGTGAGGCAGCAATATATACAGTTAAACAGGGAAGTTAAAAAGATAGTTAGAGAGTCGAAAAGAAAATACGAAGTTAGAATAGCAGGAGAAGCTAAAGAAAATCCTAAAGGGTTTTATCAACATTATCAAACAAAATTTAAGGAAAAAGTCGGACCAATTGAAGTAGCCAATGACCATATCACAGATGGCGATAAAGTGATGTGTACATGTTTAAATGATTATTTCTTATCTGTATTTACCAATGAAAACTTGGAAAATATTCCGGAAGTAGAATCCATTTACAGAGACAGTCCCGATAATATACTTAGTTCAATAAATATTACGAGAGAGGAGGTAATAAAATAAATAGATAAATTAAAGGCTCATAAATCTCCGGGACCTGATGGAATATATGCTAGAATATTAAAGGAATGCAAGGAAGAGCTTAGTTGTCCACTAACTGCATTATTTAATAATTCAATAATATTAGGATCGGTACCCATGGAGTGGAAATTGGCAGATGTGGTACCAATATTTAAAAAAGGAGAACGAGTTAAAAAGAATAATTATAGGCCGGTAAGTTTAACGTCAACAGTGGGTAAGATTCTAGAATCCATAATTGCAAATAAAATAAGGGCACATCTAGAATTACACAGACTGATAAAACTTTCACAACACGGGTTTCTTAAGGGTTTTACGTGCCTTACAAACTTACTGTCTTTTTATTCAGAAGTTTACGAGGCAGTAGATTGTGGCAAAGAATATGATACAATATATCCAGATTTTAGCAAAGCTTTTGATAGAGTTCCTCACAAAAGATTAGTTAAAAAGCTGGAAGCTCATGGTATAGGAGGAGCTGTTCTCAGATGGATCAAACAATGGTTAAAAAACAGAAAACAGAGGGTTTGCATAAATGGAGAGAAATTGGAGTGGGGCTCGGTTACTAGCGGGGTACCACAAGGCTCGGTACTGGGTCCCCTATTATTCATCGTATATCTAAATGATCTGGATTCGGATATCAGTAGTAACCTAAGTAAATTCGCAGACGACACTAAAACAGGTAGAATTATAAATGGAAAAGAAGACATTCATGCTTTACAGGAAGATCTAAATAGATTATCTGAATGGTCAGACAAATGGCAAATGGAATTTAATGTTGAAAAATGTAAAGTAGTTAAAATGGGTACTATAAAAGACAATACTAGATATAAGCTAAATAACCATGAAATCATGAGTTCTCAGTGTGAAAGGGATTTGGGAGTTCTTGTGAGTAGTAGTCTTAAGCCAAGAGAGCAATGCACATCAGTCAGAAATAAAGCAAACAGAAATGAGTTGGCCGCAGTCAGGCAGGAGGTCAGATCCTTAGCTGAGGAGAACAGGGATCTGAGAGGTAAAGTAGAGGTGTTAACCAGGAAGGGTCGATTGAATAATGAAGACGACTGGAAAGTTGTGAATAAGGGTTCAACGAAAATGGTTCTTAAGAAAAATGATACTTTTAGACTACAGGTTGCTAATTCATTTAGGTCACTTAAAGATGAATGTGACAGTGGCGGCAGTAATTCTTCAGGAACCATAGAGTCAGATAGGTGTACTAGCGATCGTAAAAATGGAAGTGGGAAAAGCTCTCAGGTCAAGAGCCTAGGTAAGTCTCCCAAGGTCGGAGTAACCCATCCTCCGGATAAGTCTCGTTCTTTGGTAATTGTAGGGGATTCACTATGCAGATATGTAGACAGGAAACTCAGGCACAGAGTTAGAGGAAAATATTTTTTCCCTGGAGCAGGTATGAAGAAGGTGGGTGAGTCAATAAATAGCTGGATTGAGAAAAAAGATGTTGTTTGTTTGATAGCTGGGGGAAATGACGTGCAGGATGGTAGAAGTGAAGAGCTGATTAGGTTGTATAGACAAGCCCTGGATAAGATTAGGAAAAGGGGTGCAGTTCCTGTGATGTGTGGTATTCTCCCTAGGCTTAGCCAAAGTTCAGAGTGGTGGTCTCGAGCTATAGGAGTAAATGCTAGGATGAAAGTCTTCTGTCGGGAGAATAATATAGGTTTTATAGACGGATGGGATCACTTCACTAGTCGTAAGCATATGTATGCAAGGGATGGAGTGCATCTTTCTAATTCAGGTGTCTCGGTATTGGCTGGTATGATAGACAGAGAGGTAGGGGGGTTTTGTTAGACACAAATAATGAAATGATTAATACTTGTGCAGAGAAATTAGTCAGTAAGGGTTCAGTAAATAGTGGGTCAAATAACTGGGAGTCTAAGGATAAGAACCATTTGTTACATAGAACAAATATTAACAAAAAGAATAGCCACAAGAAGGGTGAAGCTAGAGAAAGTTTAAAAGTATATTATACAAATAGCCGTAGTTTAGGTAACAAGATAGAAGAACTGAGAGCCATAGCATGTAGTGAGAGACCGGATATAATATGCATTAGTGAAAGTTGGATTAAATTAGAAAGCAAACACCTTAAAGCTGAGTACATAATTGCAGGATATAAACTTTATAATGCTGATCGTAGTGCAGATAAAAGAGGGGGAGGGGTAATTATGTATATTAAAGATAGCCTCAGAAGCTGCATTAAGTCTGGAATTAAGACAAATCTAAATTCAGAAACCTTATGGGTTGAAATTAAAAATAATATAGAAAGTCTAGTTGTAGGAGCAGTCTACAGACCACCTGATCTAGATAATATAGAGTCGCAAGTTATATACGATGAAATTTCTAAAGTGAGCAGGTCAAATAGAGTTTGCATTGTAGGCGATTTTAATTTTAGACATATTAACTGGGAAACCATAACAGGTGATAGTAGCTCTAAGGAGTTTTTGGAAGTAGTAGAAGACAATTTCCTTTCTCAGCATGTACATGAAGCAACACGGGGGGTGAATACACTAGATTTAGTTCTTAGTAATAGAGAGAATATGGTTACAAATTTAGAAGTTGGTGAAAAATTGGGCAACAGTGACCATGATTCCATTAGATTTAACATAATTTTCAAGGAAACTATAAAGGAAAATAAGAATATTGTTCCAAACTTTAGAGCAGGAGATTTTGAGGGCTTAAAAACTAAATTATCAAATGAGGTATGGGAAGGGATTTCTGGGGTACAGATGTGGGTAGTTAATCCAGCAGGTCAGGTCGCAGGTAGCGGATTACCCCGAAATTTGGGTACCACATGCCAAGGATTATCACAAGATAAGATCAATACATTAAATTCTCTCACAGGAAAGAACAGAAGCCCGTCAGTTAATATAAATTTGGATGAGGAATATAACAATTTTGTCATGACTCTTAAGAATAGTCAGAGAGACTATATTCCCATGAAACATTGCAGATCAAGAAAAAATGACCCTAAATGGATGAACAATAGAATAAAGAATCTTATAGGTATTAAAAGAGGAATATACAGGAAACTAAAAAGAGGTGAAGAGCAGGTGAGGCAGCAATATATACAGTTAAACAGGGAAGTTAAAAAGATAGTTAGAGAATCGAAAAGAAAATACGAAGTTCGAATAGCAGGAGAAGCTAAAGAAAATCCTAAAGGGTTTTATCAACATTATCAAACAAAATTTAAGGAAAAAGTCGGACCAATTGAAGTAGCCAATGGCCATATCACAGATGACGATAAAGTGATGTGTACATGTTTAAATGATTATTTCTTATCTGTATTTACAAATGAAAACTTGGAAAATATTCCGGAAGTAGAATCCATTTACAGAGACAGTCCCGATAATATACTTAGTTCAATAAATATTACGAGAGAGGAGGTAATAAAAGAAATAGATAAATTAAAGGCTCATAAATCTCCGGGACCTGATGGAATATATGCTAGAATATTAAAGGAATGCAAGGAAGAGCTTAGTTGTCCTCTAACTGCATTATTTAATAATTCAATAAAATTAGGATCGGTACCCATGGAGTGGAAATTGGCAGATGTGGTACCAATATTTAAAAAAGGAGAACGTGTTAAAAAGAATAATTATAGGCCGGTTAGTTTAACGTCAACAGTGGGTAAGATTCTAGAATCCATAATTGCAAATAAAATAAGGGCACATCTAGAATTACACAGACTGATAAAACTTTCACAACACGGGTTTCTTAAGGGTTTTTCGTGCCTTACAAACTTACTGTCTTTTTATTCAGAAGTTTACGAGGCAGTAGATTGTGGCAAAGAATATGATACAATATATCTAGATTTTAGCAAAGCTTTTGATAGAGTTCCTCACAAAAGATTAGTTAAAAAGCTGGAAGCTCATGGTATAGGAGGAGCTGTGCTCAGATGGATCAAACAATGGTTAAAAGACAGAAAACAGAGGGTTTGCATAAATGGAGAGAAATCAGAGTGGGGCTCGGTTACAAGCGGGGTACCACAAGGCTCTGTACTGGGTCCTCTATTATTCATCGTATATCTAAATGATCTGGATTCGGATATCAGTAGTAACCTAAGTAAATTCGCAGACGACACTAAAATAGGTAGAACTATAAATGGAAAAGAAGACATTCATGCTTTACAGGAAGATCTAAATAGATTATCTGAATGGTCGGACAAATGGCAAATGGAATTTAATGTTGAAAAATGTAAAGTAGTTAAAATGGGTACTATAAAAGACAATACTAGTTATAAGCTAAATAACCATGAAATCATGAGTTCTCAGTGTGAAAGGGATTTGGGAGTTCTTGTGAGTAGTAGTCTTAAGCCAAGAGAGCAATGCACATCAGTCAGAAATAAAGCAAACAGAATTTTAGGATTTATCTCAAGAAGCGTCAGCAATAGGACGGAAAAAGTTATTTTGCAGCTCTATCTTGCATTAGTTAGGCCCCATTTAGATTATGCTGTGCAATTCTGGTCACCCTATTATAGAATGGAAATTGAATCCTTGGAGAGAGTGCAACGAAGAATGACCAAGATGATACACAATATCAGAAATCTACCATATGAGGACAGATTAAAAAAACTTAATCTACATTCTCTAGAGAGGCGAAGAGTTAGGGGGGATATGATTGAAGTGTATAAATGGTTTAAAGGGATTAACAAGGGAGATATTAATAAAGTTTTAAAAATTCATGATCAAACCAGAACTCGTAATAATGGATTTAAGCTTGATAAATTTAGGTTCAGAAGGGAAATTGGTAAAAATTGGTTTGGTAATAGAGTAGCTGATGCATGGAACAAGCTTCCTAGTATGATAGTAAATGCCAATACCTTAGACACCTTCAAATGTAGATTAGATAGACATATGACAGAGGTAGGGTGGGTATGAATAGGTTAGTGCTTATTAGAAAAGTCATAAAAAGAAAAACAGAATAAATAAGTAGAGTAGAATAGAATAGGTTAGACATGCTGAAAATACAATTCAAAAATGGAGCTGCCTCGTGTGTGCCAGTAGGCATGTTGCAGTGTCCTCTATTCTTATGTTCTTATGTTCTTAATTTGAGGATTTATCTAAAGAAGCATTAGCAATAGGACGGAAAAAGTTATTTTGCAGCTCTATCTTGCATTAGTTAGGCCCCATTTAGATTATGCTGTGCAATTCTGGTCACCCTATTATAGAATGGAAATTGAATCCTTGGAGAGAGTGCAGCGACGAATTACCAAGATGATACACAATATCAGAAATCTACCATATGAGGACAGATTAAAAAAACTTAATCTACATTCTCTAGAGAGGCGAAGAGTTAGGGGGGATATGATTGAAGTGTATAAATGGTTTAAAGGGATTAACAAGGGAGATATTAATAAAGTTTTAAAAATTCATGATCAAACCAGAACTCGTAATAATGGATTTAAGCTTGATAAATTTAGGTTCAGAAGGGAAATTGGTAAAAATTGGTTTGGTAATAGAGTTGCTGATGCATGGAACAAGCTTCCTAGTAGGATAGTAAATGCCAATATCTTAGACACCTTCAAATGTAGATTACATAGACATATGACAGAGGTAGGGTGGGTATGAATAGGTTAGTGCTTATTAGAAAAATCATAAAAAGAAAAATAGAATAAATAAGTAGAGTAGAATAGAATAGGTTAGACATGCCGAAAATACAATTCAAAAATGGAGCTGCCTCGTGTGTGCCAGTAGGCATGTTGCAGTGTCCTCTATTCTTATGTTCTATGTTCTTAAATTCGAGAGACTAAAAGAATATATATATTTGCTATATTAATTGTTCCTGTACAACTCCTTGCGAGATTATGAAACTTAAGCAAAATGCATTCTTTAATGTTGCAAATGAAATATGATTTTTGTTTTTATTATTGCATACACAGAGACAGACTTTTTATGTCTTTTCAGACACCCGTTTTTGTTATATAATTCTTTTTGTATGAAGACAAATCTTTAAAATCTTTAAAATCTTAATCCCTTTGATATATTATAATTAAAGAGTTTTGAAAAGATTATCTAGAGATAATTATTGTTAATCCCTATCATTGTCATGAATTTAAAATTACAAATGAGCTAATTAAGATAATTGAGATTCTCAAAATTTATATGTTGAGATTTAAATTTAAAAATAATGATACTTAAATCCTTTTAAGAAGTTTGTTAAGCAAAAGATATTTGTACTTGTGTTGATAGTAGTAGAGGTATTGTCACTTATGATTTTAATATTTTGCTTTAATTTCATCAGGGTATGTTGCCTTACAGAGAATGTGTGCTTCGACACAACCCTCTGATTTATAGCAAGAAAAAGATTGTCATTATAGACAAGGATGTGTATGCTATTACAGTAAAGTCCTTAGCAATATTAAACAGAAAGGAATGGATTTATGCTTCGATGTTTCTACAGTTATACACTAAATTATTTTGTTTTGTTTTTGTTTTTCTTTTTAGATATTAGAAAATGATTGCAGTTGCGCTCTGTCCCTTTGTATATGGGAAGGGATTTCTGGGGTACAGATGTGAGTAGTTAATCCAGCAGGTCAGGTCGCAGGTAGCGGATTACCCCAAAATTTGGGTACCACATGCCAAGGATCATCACAAGATAAGATCAATACATTAAATTCTCTCACAGGAAAGAAGAGCAGTCCGTCAGTTAATACAAATTTGGATAAGAACATAAGAACATAAGAATAGAGGACACTGCAACATGCCTACTGGCACACACGAGGCAGCTCCATTTTTGAATTGTATTTTCAGCATGTCTAACCTATTCTATTCTACTCTACTTATTTATTCTGTTTTTCTTTTTATGATTTTTCTAATAAGCACTAACCTATTCATACCCACCCTACCTCTGTCATATGTCTATCTAATCTACATTTGAAGGTGTCTAAGGTATTGGCATTTTCTATCATACTAGGAAGCTTGTTCCATGCATCAGCTACTCTATTACCAAACCAATTTTTACCAATTTCCCTTCTGAACCTAAGTTTATCAAGCTTAAATCCATTATTACGAGTTCTGGTTTGATCATGAATTTTTAAAACTTTATTAATATCTCCCTTGTTAATCCCTTTAAACCATTTATACACTTCAATCATATCCCCCCTAACTCTTCGCCTCTCTAGAGAATGTAGATTAAGTTTTTTTAATCTGTCCTCATATGGTAGATTTCTGATATTGTGTATCATCTTGGTCATTCTTCGTTGCACTCTCTCCAAGGATTCAATTTCCATTCTATAATAGGGTGACCAGAATTGCACAGCATAATCTAAATGGGGCCTAACTAATGCAAGATAGAGCTGCAAAATAACTTTTTCCGTCCTATTGCTGACGCTTCTTGAGATAAATCCTAAAATTCTGCTTGCTTTATTTCTGACTGCTGTGCATTGCTCTCTTGGCTTAAGACTACTACTCACAAGAACTCCCAAATCCCTTTCACACTGAGAACTCATGATTTCATGGTTATTTAGCTTATAACTAGTATTGTCTTTTATAGTACCCATTTTAACTACTTTACATTTTTCAACATTAAATTCCATTTGCCATTTGTCCGACCATTCAGATAATCTATTTAGATCTTCCTGTAAAGCATGAATGTCTTCTTTTCCATTTATAGTTCTACCTATTTTAGTGTCGTCTGCGAATTTACTTAGGTTACTACTGATATCCGAATCCAGATCATTTAGATATACGATGAATAATAGGGGACCCAGTACCGAGCCTTGTGGTACCCCGCTTGTAACCGAGCCCCACTCTGATTTCTCTCCATTTATGCAAACCCTCTGTTTTCTGTCTTTTAACCATTGTTTGATCCATCTGAGCACAGCTCCTCCTATACCATGAGCTTCCAGCTTTTTAACTAATCTTTTGTGAGGAACTCTATCAAAAGCTTTGCTAAAATCTAGATATATTGTATCATATTCTTTGCCACAATTTACTGCCTCGTAAACTTCTGAATAAAAAGACTAAGTTTGTAAGGCACGAAAAACCCTTAAGAAACCCGTGTTGTGAAAGTTTTATCAGTCTGTGTAATTCTAGATGTGCCCTTATTTTATTTGCAATTATGGATTCTAGAATCTTACCCACTGTTGACGTTAAACTTACCGGCCTATAATTATTCTTTTTAACACGTTCTCCTTTTTTAAATATTGGTACCACATCTGCCAATTTCCACTCCATGGGTACCGATCCTAATTTTATTGAATTATTAAATAATGCAGTTAGAGGACAACTAAGCTCTTCCTTGCATTCCTTTAATATTCTAGCATATATTCCATCAGGTCCCGGAGATTTATGAGCCTTTAATTTATCTATTTCTTTTATTACCTCCTCTCTCGTAATATTTATTGAACTAAGTATATTATCGGGACTGTCTCTGTAAATGGATTCTACTTCCGGAATATTTTCCAAGTTTTCATTTGTAAATACAGATAAGAAATAATCATTTAAACATGTACACATCACTTTATCGTCATCTGTGATATGGCCATTGGCTACTTCAATTGGTCCGACTTTTTCCTTAAATTTTGTTTGATAATGTTGATAAAACCCTTTAGGATTTTCTTTAGCTTCTCCTGCTATTCGAACTTCGTATTTTCTTTTCGACTCTCTAACTATCTTTTTAACTTCCCTGTTTAACTGTATATATTGCTGCCTCACCTGCTCTTCACCTCTTTTTAGTTTCCTGTATATTCCTCTTTTAATACCTATAAGATTACAAATTTAGAAGTTGGTGAAAAATTGGGCAACAGTGACCATGATTCCATTAGATTTAACATAATTTTCAAGGAAACTATAAAGGAAAATAAGAATATTGTTCCAAACTTTAGAGCAGGAGATTTTGAGGGCTTAAAAACTAAATTATCTAATGAGGTATGGGAAGGGATTTCTGGGGTACAGATGTGGGTAGTTAATCCAGCAGGTCAGGTCGCAAGTAGCGGATTACCCCGAAATTTGAGTACCACATGCCAAGGATTATCACAAGATAAGATCAATACATTAAATTCTCTCACAGGAAAGAACAACAGCCCGTCAGTTAATATAAATTTGGATGAGGAATAAAACAATTTTGTCATGACTCTTAAGAATAGTCAGAGAGACTATATTCCCATGAAACATTGCAGATCAAGAAAAAATGACCCTAAATGGATGAACAATAGAATAAAGAATCTTATAGGTATTAAATGAGGAATATACAGGAAACTAAAAAGAGGTGAAGAGCATGTGAGGTAACAATATATACAGTTAAACAGGGAAGTTAAAAAGATAGTTAGAGAGTCGAAAAGAAAATACGAAGTTAGAATAGCAGGAGAAGCTAAAGAAAATCCTAAAGGGTTTTATCAACATTATCAAACAAAATTTAAGGAAAAAGTCGGACCAATTGAAGTAGCCAATGGCCATATCACAGATGACGATAAAGTGATGTGTACATGTTTAAATGACTATTTCTTATCTGTATTTACAAATGAAAACTTGGAAAATATTCCGGAAGTAGAATCCATTTACAGAGACAGTCCCGATAATATACTTAGTTCAATAAATATTACGAGAGAGGAGGTAATAAGAGAAATAGATAAATTAAAGGCTCATAAATCTCCGGGACCTGATGGAATATATGCTAGAATATTAAAGGAATGCAAGGAAGAGCTTAGTTGTCCTCTAACTGCATTATTTAATAATTCAATAATATTAGGATCGGTACCCATGGAGTGGAAATTGGCAGATGTGGTACCAATATTTAAAAAAGGAGAACGTGTTAAAAAGAATAATTATAGGCCGGTAAGTTTAACGTCAACAGTGGGTAAGATTCTAGAATCCATAATTGCAAATAAAATAAGGGCACATCTAGAATTACACAGACTGATAAAACTTTCACAACACGGGTTTCTTAAGGGTTTTTCGTGCCTTACAAACTTACTGTCTTTTTATTCAGAAGTTTACGAGGCAGTAGATTGTGGCAAAGAATATGATACAATATATCTAGATTTTAGCAAAGCTTTTGATAGAGTTCCTCACAAAAGATTAGTTAAAAAGCTGGAAGCTCATGGTATAGGAGGAGCTGTGCTCAGATGGATCAAACAATGGTTAAAAGACAGAAAACAGAGGGTTTGCATAAATGGAGAGAAATCAGAGTGGGGCTCGGTTACTAGCGGGGTACCACAAGGCTCGGTACTGGGTCCCCTATTATTCATCATATATCTAAATGATCTGGATTCGGATATCAGTAGTAACCTAAGTAAATTCGCAGACGACACTAAAATAGGTAGAACTATAAATGGAAAAGAAGACATTCATGCTTTACAGGAAGATCTAAATAGATTATCTGAATGGTCGGACAAATGGCAAATGGAATTTAATGTTGAAAAATGTAAAGTAGTTAAAATGGGTACTATAAAAGACAATACTAGTTATAAGCTAAATAACCATGAAATCATGAGTTCTCAGTGTGAAAGGGATTTGGGAGTTCTTGTGAGTAGTAGTCTTAAGCCAAGAGAGCAATGCACAGCAGTCAGAAATAAAGCAAACAGAATTTTAGGATTTATCTCAAGAAGCGTTAGCAATAGGACGGAAAAAGTTATTTTGCAGCTCTATCTTGCATTAGTTAGGCCCCATTTAGATTACGCTGTGCAATTCTGGTCACCCTATTATAGAATGGAAATTGAATCCTTGGAGAGAGTGCAGCGAAGAATGACCAAGATGATACACAATATCAGAAATCTACCATATGAGGACAGATTAAAAAAACTTAATCTACATTCTCTAGAGAGGCGAAGAGTTAGGGGGGATATGATTGAAGTGTATAAATGGTTTAAAGGGATTAACAAGGGAGATATTAATAAAGTATTAAAAATTCATGATCAAATCAGAACTCGTAATAATGGATTTAAGCTTGATAAATTTAGGTTCAGAAGGGAAATTGGTAAAAATTGGTTTGGTAATAGAGTAGCTGATGCATGGAACAAGCTTCCTAGTATGATAGTAAATGCCAATACCTTAGACACCTTCAAATGTAGATTAGATAGACATATGACAGAGGTAGGGTGGGTATGAATATGTTAGTGCTTATTAGAAAAATCATAAAAAGAAAAATAGAATAAATAAGTAGAGTAGAATAGAATATGTTAGACATGCTGAAAATACAATTCAAAAATGGAGCTGCCTCGTGTGTGCCAATAGGCATGTTGCAGTGTCCTCTATTCTTATGTTCTTAAGTTCTAAGATTCTTTATTCTATTGTTCATCCATTTAGGGTCATTTTTTCTTGATCTGCAATGTTTCATGGGAATATAGTCTCTCTGACTATTCTTAAGAGTCATGACAAAATTGTTATATTCCTCATCCAAATTTATATTAACTGACGGGCTGCTGTTCTTTCCTGTGAGAGAATTTAATGTATTGATCTTATCTTGTGATAATCCTTGGCATGTGGTACTCAAATTTCGGGGTAATCCGCTACCTGCGACCTGACCTGCTGGATTAACTACCCACATCTGTACCCCAGAAATCCCTTCCCATACCTCATTAGATAATTTAGTTTTTAAGCCCTCAAAATCTCCTGCTCTAAAGTTTGGAACAATATTCTTATTTTCCTTTATAGTTTCCTTGAAAATTATGTTAAATCTAATGGAATCATGGTCACTGTTGCCCAATTTTTCACCAACTTCTAAATTTGTAACCATATTCTCTCTATTACTAAGAACTAAATCTAGTGTATTCACCCCCCGTGTTGCTTCATGTACATGCTGAGAAAGGAAATTGTCTTCTACTACTTCCAAAAACTCCTTAGAGCTACTATCACCTGTTATGGTTTCCCAGTTAATATGTCTAAAATTAAAATCGCCTACAATGCAAACTCTATTTGACCTGCTCACTTTAGAAATTTCATCGTATATAACTTGCGACTCTATATTATCTAGATCAGGTGGTCTGTAGACTACTCCTACAACTAGACTTTCTTTATTATTTTTAATTTCAACCCATAAGGTTTCTGAATTTAGATTTGTCTTAATTCCAGACTTAATGCAGCTTCTGAGGCTATCTTTAATATACATAATTACCCCTCCCCCTCATTTATCTGCACTACGATCAGCATTATAAAGTTTATATCCTGTAATTATGTACTCAGCTTTAAGGTGTTTGCTTTCTAATTTAATCCAACTTTCACTAATGCATATTATATCCGGTCTCTCAGTACATACTATGGCTCTCAGTTCTTCTATCTTGTTACCTAAACTACGGCTATTTGTATAATATACTTTTAAACTTTCTCTAGCTTCACCCTTCTTGTGGCTATTCTTTTTGTTAATATTTGTTCTATGTAACAAATGGTTCTTATCCTTAGACTCCCAGTTATTTGACCCACTATTTATTGAACCCTTACTGACTAATTTCTCTGCACAAGTATTAATCATTTCATTATTTGTGTCTAACAAAACCCCCCATGAGGAATATAAAAATTTTGTCATGACTGAAGAATAGTCAGAGAGACTATATTCCCATGAAATATTGCAGATCAAGAAAAAATGACCCTAAATGGATGAACAATAGAATAAAGAATCTTATAGGTATTAAAAGAGGAATATAGAGGAAACTAAAAAGAGGTGAAGAGCATGTGAGGCAGCAATATATACAGTTAAACAGGGAAGTTACAAAGATAGTTAGAGAGTCGAAAAGAAAATACGAAGTTAGAATAGCAGGAGAAGCTAAAGAAAATCCTAAAGGGTTTTATCAACATTATCACACAAAATTTAAGGAAAAAATCGAACCAATTGAAGTTGCCAATGGCCATATCACAGATGACGATAAAGTGATGTGTTCATGTTTAAATGATTTTTTCTTATCTATATTTACCAATGAAAACTTGGAAAATATTCCGGAAGTAGAATCCATTTACAGAGACAGTCCCGATAAAATACTTAGTTCAATAAATATTACGAGAGAGGAGGTAATAAAAGAAATAGATAAATTAAAGGCTCATAAATCTCCGGGACCTGATGGAATATATGCTAGAATATTAAAGGAATGCAAGGAAGAGCTTAGTTGTCCACTAACTGCATTATTTAATAATTCAATAAAATTAGGATCGGTACCCATGGAGTGGAAATTGGCAGATGTGGTACCAATATTTAAAAAAGGAGAACGAGTTAAAAAGAATAATTATAAGCCGGTAAGTTTAACATCAACAGTGGGTAAGATTCTAGAATCCATAATTGCAAATAAAATAAGGGCACATCTAGAATTACACAGACTGATAAAACTTTCACAACACGGGATTCTTAAGGGTTTTTCGTGCCTTACAAACTTACTGTCTTTTTATTCAGAAGATTACGAGGCAGTAGATTGTGGCAAAGAATGTGATACAATATATCCAGATTTTAGCAAAGCTTTTGATAGAGTTCCTCACAAAAGATTAGTTAAAAAGCTGGAAGCTCATGGTATAGGAGGAGCTGTTCTCAGATGGATCAAACAATGGTTAAAAGACAGAAAACAGAGGGTTTGCATAAATGGAGAGAAATCGGAGTGGGGCTCGATTACTAGCGGGGTACCACAAGGCTCGGTACTGGGTCCCCTATTATTCATCGTATATCTAAATGATCTGGATTCGGATATCAGTAGTAACCTAAGTAAATTCGCAGACGACACTAAAATAGGTAGAACTATAAATGGAAAAGAAGACATTCATGATTTACAGGAAGATCTAAATAGATTATCTGAATGGTCGGACAAATGGCAAATGGAATTTAATGTTGAAAAATGTAAAGTAGTTAAAATGGGTACTATAAAAGACAATACTAGTTATAAGCTAAATAACCATGAAATCATGAGTTCTCAGTGTGAAAGGGATTTGGGAGTTCTTGTGAGTAGTAGTCTTAAGCCAAGAGAGCAATGCACAGCAGTCAGAAATAGAGCAAACAGAATTTTAGGATTTATCTCAAGAAGCGTTAGCAATAGGACGGAAAAAGTTATTTTGCAACTCTATCTTGCATTAGTTAGGCCCCCTTTAGATTATGCTGTGCAATTCTGGTCACCCTATTATAGAATGGAAATTGAATCCTTGGAGAGAGTGCAGCGAAGAATTACTAAGATGATACACAATATCAGAAATCTACCTTATGAGGACAGATTAAAAAAACTTAATCTACATTCTCTAGAGAGGCGAAGAGTTAGGGGGGATATGATTGAAGTGTATAAATGGTTTAAAGGGATTAACAAGGGAGATATTAATAAAGTTTTAAAAATTCATGATCAAACCAGAACTCGTAATAATGGATTTAAGCTTGATAAATTTAGGTTCAGAAGGGAAATTGGTAAAAATTGGTTTGGTAATAGAGTAGCTGATGCATGGAACAAGCTTCCTAGTAGGATAGTAAATGCCAATACCTTAGACACCTTCAAATGTAGATTAGATAGACATATGACAGAGGTAGGGTGGGTATGAATAGGTTAGTGCTTATTAGAAAAATCATAAACAGAAAAATAGAATAAATAAGTAGAGTAGAATAGAATAGGTTAGACGTGCTGAAAATACAATTCAAAAATGGAGCTGCCTCGTGTGTGCCAGTAGGCATGTTGCAGTGTCCTCTATTCTTAGCAATAGGACGGAAAAAGTTATTTTGCAGCTCTATCTTGCATTAGTTAGGCCCCATTTAGATTATGCTGTGCAATTCTGGTCACCCTATTATAGAATGGAAATTAAATCCTTGGAGAGAGTGCAGCGAAGAATGACCAAGATGATACACAATATCAGAAATCTACCATATGAGGACAGATTAAAAAAACTTAATCTACATTCTCTAGAGAGGCGAAGAGTTAGGGGGGATATGATTGAAGTGTATAAATGGTTTAAAGGGATTAACAAGGGAGATATTAATAAAGTTTTAAAAATTCATGATCAAACCAGAACTCGTAATAATGGATTTAAGCTTGATAAATTTAGGTTCAGAAGGGAAATTGGTAAAAATTGGTTTGGTAATGGAGTAGCTGATGCATGGAACAAGCTTCCTAGTATGATAGTAATTGCCAATACCTTAGACACCTTCAAATTTAGATTAGATAGACATATGACAGAGGTAGGGTGGGTATGAATAGGTTAGTGCTTATTAGAAAACTCATAAAAAGAAAAATAGAATAAATAAGTAGAATAGAATAGGTTAGACATGCTGAAAATACAATTAAAAAATGGAGCTGCCTCGTGTGTGCCAGTAGGCATGTTGCAGTGTCCTCTATTCTTATGTTCTTATGTTCTTATGCATAGTAGGGCAGGAAGTGAAGTCTTAAAGATGGGCCCTACAAGCGAAAAATTTATGTGTTTTTTTCGAAGAAAAATATAGCCTCTCTCTCTCTCTCTCTCTCTCTCTCTCTCTCTCTCTCTCTCTCTCTCTCTCTCTCTCTCTCTCTCTCTCTCTCTCTCTCCTCTCTCTCTCTCTCTCTCTCTCTCTCTCTCTCTCTCTCTCTCTCTCTCTCCTACCTTTCACTCTACTCTGAGACTGACATTAGCTCCTTCCGATGCTACGAGAATGTTGCCGTCCTTGATTTTTATTTTCCAGTGAAGCTAGGCGATAATTGTGCCTACATTTTAATTCAGTTGATAAATTTTTGCATGCTGTTCTTGCATAAATACTGATAAGACATCGGTAGTAACGACTTTTGCATAAATATTTGTGCCACATATCGCAACTGTTTAGATAATAGATAAAACTCCCATTGACAAATTGGGGAGCCTGAAAGTTGCCACTTATGCTCTATATATATACATGTTATGACAGCAGGAATTTGCATAGTAAAAGAGACTGTGTTAGAATGAGCATTACTATGAAATAGAAGTACAGAAGTCCGTTCTTACTTCTGAATGCTAGTCTCCATTGTATATATATTGCTATTCCTGATTTAGTATTTTTTTTCATTTTTTATTATTTTATTATGATCATGATTTTTGGTAATGTTATTGTTATGTTGACAGTTATGGTTGCTATCTCTCAATGGCCTTTTTCTAATTATTATTTTTGCACTGCAATCAGCAGTAACCTGATGATTTGTATCTTTTATCTGAATTCATGCTTGATATTATTGTAGCCACTACTAATAAGAATATTTCTTTAGTGGCTTTTCTCAGCATTTAGTGATTGTTCTTGTTGATGTCTATAGTAATGTTATGTATCAGTTTCTCAGCTAAGTCCTAAGTATCTTGGAATAATAATCTAGTGGTGTAGACACATACCTTCCATTACCACCCTATTTCTAGGCAGCCCCGACCTGCAAGTTCTAGAAGTCTTTAGATTTTGTTCTCTCTCAAACAAGTCCCTGTTGCCCATTGAATAGAGATTGCAAGCACTTGCAGTTGTAGGGGAGGCAAACTATAGCCTCAGAATACCAACGTATGGCCATTGTTGGTACCCTGAAGTCATAGGGAACCTTTCTTACAACTGAAGTAGTGACATAGGTTCAAATTTTCATCCCGAGGTCTGCTTCGAAGGTACGTGTGTATCGCAGTACTGAAGAGAAATCTCTGTGACGTTGCAGGTCTCCTACAGTGGTGGTCTTATTCAAGATCGGCCCGAAGGTAGGACGAGAAAGCCAGGCTGGAGGGGTTCAGAGGATGCATTGATCGCTTCCTTTTTGTCTTGCCAATCTTAGGAGGAAGATAATTTGTGGTAGTGTACGAACCTGGGCCTGCAGTGAAGACGGCGGGGGAATTGAAAACGCGAGGTAAGCATGACAACCGTTGTATAATGCCTTGCAAGTATTTCATGAGCAAAGAGAGAGGAAACAGAAGTCTTTTAAAACATCTTAATAACACCTTAGAAGCCACGTAAACAAATTGATGTGATCCAAACAGAAAAAAAAATCCCTATGCATGTCCTAACTTTAGTGAAAAGAGAGAGGAAACAGAAGTCTTTTAAAACATCTTAATAACACCTTAGAAGCCACGTAAACGAATTGATGGGATCCAAACAGAAAGAAAGAATCCCCATACATGTCCTAACTTTAGTGAAGAGAGAAAGGAAGGGTATGAAAAATCCGTTATTAGTTATTTAATCAATGTCCTCCCACGCATTAAATTTTAAAAAATGGGAAAGAAAATGTCCCCACCGTCTTTGACCACTGTGCGAAAAGACAATTTATATTTTTATTATTTGTTTTGTTAGCTTTAAGATAATTTTAAGCAAAAACTCAGAGTCTCCCTTAGAGATAAGTTTTTTTTAGAATAAGTACCATTGATAAACTGTATAAGTAGCACAAATCATAATAATTTGTGTTCTGCCTATATAATATCATTGTTTTGCTTAGATATTATCATTGTTTTGCTTTAGCATTATCATTGTTTGAATCACGATTAAATCTTTGTGTTCATTTAGTTCTCATATCAGTTTGTCCTTGAAGAGTAATAGCATATTGTACTTGTGAGTGTTTTTAACTTTTCACACCGTAACAAATGTTTTGTTTCAGAAGTATTTCCATACATCATGTCCAAATGTATTGTGTACTGTTTGATTAATGAAATAGCTTCATTTTAGCCTTGTTCTTGAGTGATTTTGCCAATGCTTTCTTGCTATATGTTGCAATTAAGAATACGTAAGTTTGATTTTGTGATTTTTGATTACAATGCTTATGATAAAGAATATACATTTCTCTGTCAGTTTTTTGCATAGTAATTTTAGTATTACTGTAATCTGTTTAGATAATTTTATGATATTGTAATAGCTTCATAAATCAGATTCTTGAAACTGACTTATTTTTGTAAAATAATGATAGTTAGAAAATTTTAAGACTCATAGAAGTATTGATGTTTCAGTCTGTAATAAGAGGTATTTTCAGTTTGGTGGTGGGGAGTGTCATAAGGCATATTAAAGATGCCTATAACTTCACAAGGCATTTTAGGCATGCCTAAATGTGGCGGTGATGCCACGATGGCTTCGAATGCCCCACAGAATGCCCTGAGTAACTATGAGGCATCAGTTAGAGGTCGGGCCTTGCCAGGAGCAGACGTAACGCAGCACAGCTTAGCTAGCCTCCCCCTTTTGGGTGGGAATCAGCAATTAGTTGTGACAGGAACTGTAGTAATGGGAGCTCTGAGTACATATATATATATATATATATATCATCTAGAAATAAATACATATAAAGAAGCAGCTGATCTATACTCACCAACCACACTACCATAATTATAACTTGTGTGAAATAGTAATCCTACGACTTTGGTGACAAGAAGCGAGATAGTCATAAGACATATTTGGTGACACGTGCTGGAATAGAAATCCTACATCATGACAAAATTGGTAAACAGCTTGGGATCAATCCACGCCGATACTTCAAAGAAGAGAAAGAAGAATTAAAAATACAAAGGAAAAAATATATAGCATCTATGGAAGAGAAGTTCAAGTGAAGAAACTTCTTGACGCTTACAAGCAGTGATAGAGTGACGCCGAGAAAGTCAGGAGCTTCCCCTTCACTTACAGTATCATATTACCAGATCCAGCCACTCTCCCCCACCTCAGTATTGGCAAGGCCCCCCCAGCAGTAAAAGTACAACGAGCGCCTTCATGGACGCCACCGTCTCATTGAGCCAAATTGTGACCGGGGCATTGAGTGAAAATTCCCATTACAAGAAGTATAAGTCGCCGGATCCAACCAAGTAGATGGTGATTCGTCGACTCTACATGAGAGATGGAGAAGTGGGGGGCGCCTCCCGCACCCAGAAGAAAGAAGAACCCCCCCTCCCTTGCCTTCTGCCATGAGGTTCTTCAGGACCACCTCCTTAAAATAGCTAAGTACTTGTGATCTGTATCCAGCGAGTAATGGGACAATTAATAAAAGAAATTGAGGTCGGTGGATGCCGCCATTTTACCTAGTAGTTATGCTTTGACTCTGCCAACCCGCCAATGAGGAGTGTGGTTCCCAATAAGTTAATAAAAGTAGAATTTCTGTACCCATTACTAACATGGATAATTTGTACTAATAGCTAAAAGCAGTAATAAACTCCATTTTTTGTTATAATTTGAAGAATAATTGGAGTAATTGCATTTAAAGGGTGTTCCATTTATTTGTATTAATGCCTAAATTGAATTTTAAGAAGGAGAATGTATTGATTTTAATTGGAAAAATTTAATGCACGTGAAATCACTATTACAGTATATTAATTTCTTAAGCGTAAGAATTATAGTTAGAAGTATACTTGAATCCGCTTTTAAGGTTTTTCTTAGAACACGTGTGATTTTTCATGAAAGGAATGCGGAAATGACCAATCGATCTCCCAACCTCGTTATTAAAAACATATAGTAATTGTACTGATCTTTGATGTTTAAAGTACGTGTAAAATCATTTTTATATTCATTTCTTAAAGGGTAAGAATTCGAGTGATAACATCCGTGCACCTGTTTTCAAGGTTCTTTCTTTTATTTTAGTTTATTTTGCTCTGCGGGAGTAATATTTGAGAGACAGAAAGACATAAATGACAGATTGTTCTTTTAATGTTGTTTTGATGGAGAAATTGATATTAACATATGTGTGTGGCATTTCATTTTAAAGAATAAGAACTTTTGTGATATTAATTAGATATGAGTTTTTTAATTTCTCGCTATGCAGGCAAAAATAACAGTAAACTTGAGAGAATTTGGGCTGTGCTGGGGTATGGGGGGTTTCTTAAGTTATCCCTAACGTATCTTAGAAGGGAGAAAGAATGGGGCCTAATTGGTGTGAGGTATGCGCCTCGAGACCGCCAACAAGCTCATGCCCTCAGTGTTGGAGGGAAGAAAGTTATTGTGTAGCTAGAATGCACCCTCTTGGGGGTAGATAGGGACCTAGGACTGGTGAGGCAGTCTTGTGACCACGCGACCCGACCAAGATTTCACCCACCCACACCTTCAGAGTGATAGGGAAAGGGAAATGCATGCACAGTAAATAGAAAAAAATGACTAGATGGGAAGTACTCAGAGAGAAAGAGAGTGAGTGTTTTGAAGTGATACGATTGAGAGAGAGAATGAGTATGAATGACTGGGGGTATAAAGGGGGGGTTGCTCTAGGGGGTGAAATCGCGGAAAGCACCGTTAGGAAGCATGATTGGGGGAGTCTGCGAGGGTAGTTCCCCTGCTCTGCCGGGTCTTTGTGCAGGCCATATCAGTGTAGTTTTAATGGGAGGTGTGTAACCTTTGAAATATCTATTGAGGGATATTTTTGAGAAAATGATTCTCCCCCTACCCAGATATGGTTGAGATGCCAAGTTTGTATTATTTTTGTTTCGTCCCCTACTCCGCCAATAAGATTATTATTCGATTTCCGAGAGTTCCAAGATAGATATTACGTGATAAAGGACGTGAATCTATGAATGACTCTTTATTTTTTTACTAGCTGCAGTATATACATTATTTGTCCGAAAGAGATATGTTAGGTTGATAAAATAAAACTTTGCGAGTTTTAGCCATGATAATGTTTATCAAAATTATTTCAGCTTGGTTATAAAGAAAGAGTGTGAGCTGACACAAAATGACCACAAGAATGTTACACAGCCGTTTCCCGTATTTGAGAGAGCATAAGTTGATCCAGAAGCCAAAAGAACAGGGAAGAAAACAGCACCCACATGCGCAACCCCTGTAAAAGCTAGAAAGCCGCAGCCCTGAAAGCAAACCTTGGGCAGTATAAGAGCAGGAAAAATAAACTAATAAAAGAGAGGGTAATAATAAAAGTACCCATCCGTGCGTAAGTATGAGCAAACAGACAGAAAAGTTATATGTCGAACTTCTCCCTGTTCTGGAGGAAATTCTGTTGTATAGTATTTCAAATAAGTCAAATTCGAGATAGTAAAAGAATATATATATTTGCTATATTAATTGTTCCTGTACAACTCCTTACGAGATTATGAAACTTAAGTAAAATAAGAACATAAGAACATAAGAATAGAGGACACTGCAACATGCCTACTGGCACACACGAGGCAGCTCCATTTTTGAATTGTATTTTCAGCATGTCTAACCTATTCTATTCTACTCTACTTATTTATTCTATTTTTCTTTTTGTGATTTTTCTAATAAGCACTAACCTATTCATACCCACCCTACCTCTGTCATATGTCTATCTAATCTACATTTGAAGGTGTCTAAGGTATTGGCATTTACTATCATACTAGGAAGCTTGTTCCATGCATCTGCTACTCTATTACCAAACCAATTTTTACCAATTTCCCTTCTGAACCTAAATTTATCAAGCTTAAATCCATTATTACGAGCTCTGGTTTGATCATGAATTTTTAAAACTTTATTAATATCTCCCTTGTTAATCCCTTTAAACCATTTATACACTTCAATCATATCCCCCCTAACTCTTCGCCTCTCTAGAGAATGTAGATTAAGTTTTTTTAATCTGTCCTCATATGGTAGATTTCTGATATTGTGTATCATCTTGGTCATTCTTCGCTGCACTCTCTCCAAGGATTCAATTTCCATTCTATAATAGGGTGACCAGAATTGCACAGCATAATCTAAATGGAGCCTAACTAATGCAAGATAGAGCTGCAAAATAACTTTTTCCGTCCTATTGCTAACGCTTCTTGAGATAAATCCTAAAATTCTGTTTGCTTTATTTCTGACTGCTGTGCATTGCTCTCTTGGCTTAAGACTACTACTCACAAGAACTCCCAAATCCCTTTCACACTGAGAACTCATGATTTCATGGTTATTTAGCTTATAACTAGTAATGTCTTTTATAGTACTCATTTTAACTACTTTACATTTTTCAACATTAAATTCCATTTGCCATTTGTCCGACCATTCAGATAATCTATTTAGATCTTCCTGTAAAGCATGAATGTCTTCTTTTCCATTTATAGTTCTACCTATTTTAGTGTCATCTGCGAATTTACTTAGGTTACTACTGATATCCGAATCCAGATCATTTAGATATACGATGAATAATAGGGGACCCAGTACCGAGCCTTGTGGTACCCCGCTAGTAACCGAGCCCCACTCTGATTTCTCTCCATTTATGCAAATCCTTTGTTTTCTGTCTTTTAACCATTGTTTGATCCATCTGAGCACAGTTCCTCCTATACCATGAGCTTCCAGCTTTTTAACTAATCTTTTGTGAGGAACTCTATCAAAAGCTTTGCTAAAATCTAGATATAT